>CAIGRP010127066.1:0-12910 GCA_903798385.1 Fraxinus cuspidata | reverse complement strand
GGCTGTAAAACCGTGAAGAAACCAAAGTAATAGAGGTAGTTCGGTTGTGGATGATTTTGAGGTGGTGTTGATTGTGTCGACTGAGCCCGGGATTTGCGTTGATTGGAGCACAATAATTAACATTGCTGAATGATTAAAAAAAATTCTTGACATCCATCGACCATTCTTAGTCATTGATGCCTACATCCAATGTTTGGTAGCTAGATATATGATTTAGACCACATCTTGGTCGTCGAAAGTGTATTATTTCTGACCAAACATTGGTCTCTGAATGGTGATCTTTAGTGACTAATTTTGGGTTAGTTGCTGCTGCATTTTCTTTGTTGGTCACTGTTGATGAACTTTTATCGACCAAATATTGTATTTCAATGTTTAGGTGTAGTGACCAATTTAAGACAGAAGTATGATCGTTGAATGGTAAATCTTTTAGCGAGCATCATGAGTTTGTCATTTATCTTTTACCGACGATGAATTAGCTACGAAGCTGCGACCATGGCGCTAAAGACCTTCCGCGACCATAAAATAGCTTTTACTAACCAGTTAAATTGATCACTGGAAACCCCTTTTTGTTTCCTTTTTTTTTATGATTCAGGTGTCCAAATTTCGTCCGATTAATATTGATGAGTGACGGTCTTCCCCCTTTTTTGTTAACAAGTAAATGAGTAAATGGGTCCGTTCGGACCACATTTCTCCTGTGAGTAAAGTTTTATATGAAGCTTAACATGCCCCCACATTTTATATGCATCCCATCAGACTTGACACAAAAAATAAAAAAATCTTCGTGGGTTAGCACGCCACACGAGTCTATTCCATGTTAGAACTTGTCAGGTCAGTCCATATTGACCAATAATTCAGAATTTATATATATATATATTAAAGTTGGTCTCTAGGTCTCTGAACTCTTGGATCATGCCGAGTCGTGCATTAGTAGCCTTTGACAAACATGGGAAGTATCCAATAGTCGAAATAATTCTTAACAGAAAATAATATATATTTTAATGAAAAATTCTGAATTATTGGTCTATATATATATATAATGATAATTGCTTTCTTTATCGCTATTCTAGGATTCGTCAATCATCAAAATGTATTCATAGAATTTAAGTAACTATCAGTAATAACATCATAAAAAATCATCTCTAATTGGCCTTGCAGTTCAAAGTAACTTAATGAATATATTAACTTTTGTTATTTCTATAAATATATGTAAACTCATTATATTCTTCTTAACACCAAAAGGTACAATATTTTGTGTCATCAAGAACCAGGTTGTTTTATCTTACTCACAACTTTCTCTAGAACTATTGTAAAGAATCACAACATTATTGCGAAACCATGTCAATGCAAGTGCTATGGTAAGTGTAAATTTACACTTATTTTATTCTTAACTTTTATGAGTTTGTTAATGAAAGCATGATTATCTACTATTTTTGTTGGGAAATTTTACAATCGAAAATTTACGTTTAAAAAAATCATACCCTGTGTAATTTTGCATCCGAAAATTTATATGGGATATGACTTTTTCAAATGTAAAATTTCCAAAAATTTAATGTCATATTCTATATAAAATTTTCTAATAAAATGATGAAAATTATATTAAGAAATTTGTATCGCAAAAATAATAAATTTTTTAAAGAAAACGCGAGTTAGACGCGTTTCTTTAATAATCACGTTTAACACATCTTAAATATTTTTTTATATCTGTTTGGACTATTCGATATGCTTATAATGCAGTTCTCGAAATAAACTTTGAGATGACATAAGTACTTTATAGATTCGATTGGCATACGATCGTTGGAGAATTTTTAAAGTTAGCATGTTATCGAAATTTTCGAAATACTAATTTTGAACGGCCTACTTTTACAAGTTGTAATATTTGTTACGATTGATCGTTTTGTACGCCATTAACAACGTAGAAAAATAGACCGTGAGCACTTCAAAATTGTATTAAAAATATAATATTTCGATTCATTTCACATCCCATAATGATTTCGAAAATTGAAACAAAAACATAGAAAATTTAATGATGAAAAAAAAAAGAGGAGGAGCAAAGTTGGGGGGTCACGTGATCCCCTAGTCCACCCCCCTACCTCCACCCCTGGGAGCTGTTATTCTCATCTATCATTCTTATATATCTATTTATTTTTTAAAAGAATTATATGGTGCGTTTTTAATCTTACGTAAATTTACTTAAATAAATATGAATTTAAAAAAAATACTTTAGTCTCCAAATGGTTCATAGGGAAAAACTTTAACCCACAAATTTCAAAATTTTGTCGTTTTTTATCTATCCCTCAATGTTTACCCTACAAATATGCCCACAAAACTTTTTCGTTTGCAAAGATTTTTCCCACAAATAAAAATGTTTTCCTATGAATAAAATTTATACGGAAAATATGGAATTCTTATAGTATCTTTGGAATCGAACCGGGCCTGATAAGCCCTAGGAAATTGTTTAATATATATTTATATAATTTTAAAGAAAAAAAATTCAGACGAAATTTGTTTCATTGTAATTATTTAGTATCTATTTGAGTCACATTTTTATTCTAAGAATATATTTTGGAATAGTAAATTGATGGAGATTGTGTGAATAAAAAATAAAGAAAAGTTTTAAGCTTGCATGTAATATTATTTTATTGAAAAATATGTTGTTGAAAAAAAACGTAGAAAAATGTATTTTGAAAATAATGAGAATCAAACAAGAGTTTAATAAATTTTAAACTTTACTTCAAAAGTTTACCAACAAATTGTTTCCGTTGGTGTTCATTTTACCTTTTTATACAGTTTTCAACGGAATTATCTGTTGGAAGATCGGTCAATAAATTATTTAATTTATTATTTAAAATTTACCAACGGATTAGCATTGTAATGTACCAACGGAAGTCTTCAGTTGGAAATTCCGTAATTAATCAAATATTTACTTTTTTAAAATGCTAAAACAACAATTTATTGCTTATTTATTGTTAATGCATTGGTAATAGNTAACTACATTTATGCTCATTTTTACGTTAGATGAAGAAATATTTTTACCATTCACGAGTACGTGAAGAAGAAGGAGAAGAAAAGCACCGGGAAACCAATTATCAAATAAAGTTAATATATTCTACTCAGATTTTATTTGTATAGTACATTCTTTCACAATTCAACTGTAATCACATTATTCGATTTATAAAATCCATAACTTAAGCAAAAACATAAATCAAATTAAGACATTTTCACTGCTTAAAGCACAAGTTGTTCCACTTGATAATTCAGTGAGGAACTCGAAGATAGAGGGGAATGGGATTGTGTGGTTCTGGTGCAGAATCCCATACTGAAAATGCACTGCTTGAGTTCATCCATTTCTTCGTCATCTCAGGGTAATGTCGATCTAACACGTCCTTTAGGCTTTCAGTTGTGTTTACCCATTCCAGCCCTTTCTTTGTGTACGCCTCTTCATTAAAATCACTCGTGAAAAATCTGTCTGCCTCTAGTCTCCTGCATTGATTCACCATTTTATGTATACATGTACGTATGATATAAACCATAACAAACACCATTGACACACGAATAAATTTTAGTTTTACCTTGATGCCATGAGGAGGAAAATTATGAAGGCCGTCTCGCTAATAGCAAATCCCTTGATCTTTTTTTCTGCCATGAGACCAACGAGAAGGTCGAGCTCCTCCACATCGTCGCCATAGACTTCTCGAAGGGTCTGGACAGCTTCGTTATCATTTGTAAGATCTTCCCATTTGGAAATGGGAATCAATAGGAGGGACCTCCTGAAATCATTGTATCTGGCAACACTCCTTTCTCTGTCCCTGTAAACTGCAGCCAATTATTCGCATTAGCTTTACCTAGACCTCAATATTTGCTAAACTAAATATTTTATCCATTGAAGATATTTATGTTATACGTACTTTCGAGAGCTGGTAAGTCGACAGGGTCGGGGCGATCTCTACCGTCTACATCTTGGGGAATCAGATCTCTAAACCAGTTAGGATAATTCCAAAGCTCAAGGGCACCGCATGCTTGGTGTCCCATTGACACCATTTGCCTGGTGAAGCCAATATTTTGCAAGGCCTCTTCTCCTTTGTTACCAATCAGCTCACGCATATCCACTCTGTAATTTTTCTCAAGTATTAGACAACTTATAGACGCAGCTGGGATCAAGATTTTGCGTATTTCGGCCTAGAAATTCAAGTTCAG
Source organism: Fraxinus cuspidata (assembly GCA_903798385.1). NCBI lineage: Eukaryota > Viridiplantae > Streptophyta > Magnoliopsida > Lamiales > Oleaceae > Fraxinus > Fraxinus cuspidata. The sequence continues at coordinate 8,716 of CAIGRP010127066.1, read as the reverse complement.
CGTATGAAATATGCAGTTAATGAATGAAAAATGACGTACTCTTTAGTCGGAGGAGGAGATTTGTTTGGTCCTGGTGCTGCATCGACATTCCTAAGAAGAAGAGTATCTGGTAAGAGGCCGTGCATCCTATAAACAGTCACAAATTCCTCAGTCAATGAATATGGGACGCCATGATTGTTAGGTTTCTTTAATCCCACAAGGCCACCCAATATGGCCCCTCCAACATGTCCAAATGTATCTTTAAACTTCTTCCCCAGCAATCCATACCTTCATAAAACCAAAGCCACAAAATTAAATGAGATTCATTAAAATTCTAGATACAGAAATCCATTCCACAACAAGTCAAACATTTTTAACACACCCCTTAACTCCCATGTCAGCTTCGTATTTCCTCCTTGTTAGAATTTGGGTGGCCCGAATTCCTTGTTAAAGTAATTGAAGAATTCTAATTAAATTGCAAGTCAAAAAGAATTCAGTTTGGAATGTTATTAGAGTTCTATGTCAACTTGAAGTTTTATTTTGAAAACTCATTGGAAGTTGGAAATTGACACCAAACTTGAAGAAGAGTTAGTTCATGATGGAAAAAACAATTTGGAGCAAAAAAAAAATTAATTAATTAATTCTTGGGTAGAACGCTCGGCGTAGAACGCTCGGCGCAGCGTGCAGCGGGGCCAGGCCAGTTTTACCTCTTTCGATTTTTTGCATTTTTTCTCCTTTTTTGGTTTTGGACTCGATTTTTTTGCATCCTACTTTATCAACAACTTTATTATGAGGGTATGGACGTCTCCTACATATTCCATATATATATTAGGTTTTTCTATACAATTGTATAGTGGGAGAAAAGTGATTATTAGCTTTAGGATCATTGTAACATTTCTCCATCTTCATTATTTGTGGTGTAATAAATCTCTTAATCTTTCTGTCTTTTTTCTTGTCATTTTTTATTATTTTGCTTGTGATCAAATACTTCATTATTGTGTCATATAACTTCAATATCTGAATCTGGTGGTTAGTTTCATATCAAGTGGTATCAAGCAATACGTGATTCTTGTATTCGCAACAATTAACATCAGAAATTCTGGGCATAATTAATACAACACTCCTCGTGACCATTTTGTGTGTCTAATATAAACCATTTGTTTGTGTTATATTATTGCCAATTATACTACTGTAGATATTAGAAAGATTATTTACCAATTTCCACGCATTCCAGCACGTAACATGTCAGTCTTTAGAAGCTCAACAGTCCAATCAATTGTGTGGACTTTTGCAATTACAGCTGAAGTCACCAGCCTTGCATGCCGATACAGTTCCTCGTCCTTCAAATCAGGGTATTCCTTCTACAACCCATAAGTGAGAAAGTTCAGTATATATAAATAATATTCTGCTGAGAATAAATAAATATTGGCAAATTTTTGAACACCTTTAAGGCATCACAGACTGCATTGTGTTCCTGGACAAACAGGGCTTGCAATGTGGAGAGACCAGCCCATATATTACGAACATCACCAGAAATAACTTGGCCATCTTGGTGAGGAAGAAGGCCATTTTTTGAAATCTTGAGCTTTCCATCCTTGAAAGTCCTTACTTTCTGTAAAGTTTCTGCATTGCTACCATATATAGAACTCCCATCCCTTCATATATTTATTTATTATGTGGGAGTGAGAATCATATAGAAATAAATAATTTAGAAAATCAAGATTGAACTTGTGAATTGGATATATGTAGTGAGAATTATGAGGCCAATAATAATGCTATTTACTTTCATATCACTTGAAAATGATTCTCGTGAAGCTAAATAACATCACTCATATAATAATTATATAGGTTTTCTAAGACGTCCATGTGACATAAATCTTACCACCAGGGTGTTCGACGGTTCAAATAGCCAGTGTCGATACCATAACAGCCGTGCTCAGTCGAGATCTCCTTCGACTCGTAGAACTTGAATGATTTGAGTGGACATTGACTTGCCACTTCTTTGGGTGCAACCAGTTCAACCTACAAGTATATTTTCATTAAACATCAACAAGAACAAATGAAATATATCAAGATTTGATCGAGATTAAAAAATGATTTTATATATTACCTGTTGATCAGTGTTTTCTAAGTGATCAATCCAGTCATGAATCATAAATTGAATCCAAGAAGCTGCAATTACATTGAATTGCTTTCCTGTATCAAGGTATTCTTTACGTGCCAGCAGCTTTGTAGCCACCACTATGGGATCCGGTTTCATTAGCTGCAAAATATTGAAGAAAATAAATAAATTTTTTTATATAACAAAAAATTAGGGTTTGAAAACAAATCACACATTATGTTTTTTTTAATGGAAAGAGATGTAGTTTAGGATTTATTTTTTTTTAATTGCTAAATTAAAATAAGATTATGGGTTTAACTTTTACTGCCATTTATTATTTTTAAAATTTAGATTGGTCAAATTTTGATGAAGAATGGACTAGAGAACATGTTAAAAGGATTTAGGTAAATACTTCTCAAACAATTTAGATTTTTATGACGTTGTTTAAAAGTTCATGTAATAGTTACAAACAATTTTATTTTATTTTAAGTTTATTGCATCCACAACTTTTATGTTGGAAATGTAATATTAAATATAATGAAATAGTATAACAAACAATTTTTTTATTTTAATTCTGGAGCTTAGCAACATGGAAATAGAAAGAGTAACATGGGAATATCCAATTTTGAAGAATATATAATTAAAAATACTTCACATTGGGATTAATATGAAAATTTTGATTAATTCAAAATAAATAAATGAATACGACACAACACGACACGTTGATGATACGTGTCATTACGGCAATGAATAGAGGCGAATAGTTGGTTAAGGCAGAGAGGCACATTTTGTCAAAAACTATTTAATTGTTATGGGAAAGCATTTGACTGATTCAATATAGATAAATAGGTCAACAAAATATGAAGTAAAATAACCAATTGTTTAAATACTAATTTAAAGAAATCTATTTAACATTAATTGAATATTAAAAGTAACGTATAAAAATCAAATCAAATATTATAATTAAACATGCCATTCACTCATGCAGTCACGAAAAAAAATCATTTATTAATAACAGGTTGATTCTAAGAGCATCTCTAAGAGACTCTCAATTTTAAATAGCATATTGTATCATTTGGAGATATATATAAATTTAGAGAGTTAAAATTTAAAGTACTCCTACCACTTCTTATATTTAACACTTAGTTTTATTACTTCCAAAAAATATTTATTATTTTTCTTTATCTTTTATTTTAACTAACTTTTCTTTAGACTATTTTATTATTTTTCTACAATGAAAATTAAAATACTTTAAATACATTTAATTATAGTGAGTGGGTTTGGTGTTAATTTAGAGAGTCTCTTGAAATATGATTTTGAAATTTGACTCTTTAAAGAGAGCATCTCATATTTAAATAGTCTTTTGAAAATACTCTAAGTTCTCAAATTAATCAGTCTCATTTTTTTTTTCTGTTTTTATAATTTTTAATTAAACAAAATATATCATAATTTTTTTTTTCAAAAGTTTATATTGAGTTTCTTCAAAGTTCTCGGATTTTATTAAAATAATAAATCAAGAATTCGTAAACGTTTTGTACCATTTCTTAAATTTCCAAAATAGTTTTTAGTTTCAAAACTAATTCTTCGAAACTATTTATATTATTAATTCCGCGATAAAATAACAAAATTTAATACATTAAAATTTATCTTCGTTAAATGAACTAAATAGACATAAAAAAGCACCTTCTTTTTTTGATCAACAGGAAGGACATTCCGGCCAAAGAATGAATCCTCACTGCCTGCACCTTCATTGAAGGGATCATTGAATTTTCCATCAGCTGTTCTGAAAGGATAATCGGCCGGATTATATCGTACTCCGACCGGTGATTTTCCGACGTTGAACAAGTTGTACTCTTGGTGAAGATGCCGACGCAGGGCCAGGTATATTAGACCTAAGAACACAGGTAACCTGTGCCATATGCCTAACTTGTCGATGAAGTGAATAATCTGCATGCAAAAACAAGAACTTGTATTATATCACGAGATAATCTTGCAATCTATCGGAAAAATCTTGAGTATTCTTGAATGTGATGAAACACACGAACATGCAGAACATATATTGAAAAGATTATATTTATGGAAATTTTTTTATGACTAAAGTGTCCAAATTTCGCTCGACTCATCTGTATTTTTTTCGTTATGAATAAAACATACTACCTAAAGTATTGTTGCTTTTAATCGTGAAGCAGGCATGGACAAACAAATTTCGCAGTCTTGAAATTTCAAAATCAAAAGATGAGAAAAATAAAGACCAAAACATCAACTCTTGTGGCTCTAAAAACCAGACAATTAGGAAAGATCTTGTTGCTCTTAATTTTTCGAGACGAGCAAATTTTACTTGTAATGTCTCAAAGCTTCAAAGTAGAGATATGAGTAAAAACAACAACGAAAAATCCCAAATCGTGATTTTAATTTCAAGACAAGCATGGACGAGCAAGTTTTTAAAACTTGTATAATATCTTAAAAGCACCAAAAACCATGTTTTAGTACCCTTTAGGCGAGCAAAAACAAACAAGTTGAGCAAACTTACGAGAAAGATAAATCTATCCATAAGGGTCATTCTTGCGACAACTTCATGAAAATCTTTATGGATAAAATTGTGGAAAGGTTTAAGAAGAATGGATTTGATGAGTTCCATGATCGAAAAAATGTATGTTTACTAAATGAAGAGTTGTTGAATCCAAAACCCTTCACGCCCACGTATATATACACAAAGTTGCATTGAAAACTCTTTTCATTTTGGTCAAAGAACTTTCACTGGACCACAAGTGGAGAAAACAAAAACAAGCTGCTTAATCCATGTTGAGCTAAACTTAAAGAAAAGTACTTAAAATTAGTGAAAATAATTATAATGAAATACATCTCGAAATTATTGACTGAATTAATGCTTATAGTTTGAGGGTAATTAGGAAGATTTACTTCATTTTAATGGTCTCTTTCTCAAGGATTTATCTAAAGAAATCTGTAGGAGGATCATTAAAAGAAAAATAACTTATATTTTATATTCATACATGCAAATTAAAAAATATTTTAACAATTTTTACGTGCACCCATTTGCAAGTTTTTAATTATTAAAACGAAATATTTATTATCAAATCTAAGTTATCGTTGTTTAGTCAAATATCGACTCTTGTAGTTGTATCTAGGTTGTGTATAATAAAATTTGATCCCGATAGTTACAAATATTTTAGTATAAATACTTGGAAATTATGCGACAACTGTAATGGCGCTTACCTGTTATGAACAGGATATATTAACAATAATGTGACTGGTGAGATAGATTAATTGATAAATTAAATAAGGAAAATTAAGTTAAGTTGCAAAATTTTTATATAATTAAGCCTGAAAGCTGACTTCAAGAATTGTAAAGCTCAATGGTTGAACAAAGATACGTCGACAAGCCAACTTAATCCTTTTTGGTTTTTTGTGAATAGATCTTTAGCCTACCTCACTGGATCAAATGGACATGTACCAACAAAAAATACTCTTAACTAAATTTTTATTTTAAATATATTTAAATAACTTAATTGTTTTTCTTTAAAGAAAAAAAAAAGTTACTTCTTTGTTGTTATCTTACTTAACTTTCAAAATAAATTACTTATTTTTAACTTTTAACAATAAAAAAATCTATCAATAGATAAAAGATTAGAAAGAATCGAGCAAACTTAATTTCTTTTTCTCAATAAACAATGGTTTGGCTAAACCTAATGGACTTACTAACAAAAATTATACGACGTAGGGGTGGTTGTAATGTTATAAAATAGAACAGAGAATCCTAAAATAAAAAAATGAAGGAAAATAACTCAATGCAATAATTAATTATATAATCATAACCACTATGGTTATTAAAAAAATAAAAGTGAAGTTACAAATTGCTTATGTGTCATGTGAACATTGAATATCTAAATAAATTTTTTCGTCAAGAGCTTAATTTCTTTTTTCGTCAAGAGCTTAATCATAACCGCTTACATATTGTTAGAGTTTGATAATATAATTATCGCACTTATAAAAAGTTAAAAATTCCTGTAAGAGCTTAATTTCTTTTTTCAATAAACAATGGTTTGGCTAAGCCTAGTGGGCTTACTTATAAAAATTATACGACGTAGGGTGTTGTCCTAATGTGATCAAATGGAACAGAGAATCCTAAAATAAAAAATTAAGGAAAATAACTCATAACTATCTAATTATAACCACTCTAGTAATATTTAAGAATTTTGAATTGAGGTAAGAATATTCTTAAATTATCATAACTATTTCGATATTTCTTTTTTCCGTTTTTATTAGCAAAATGTTTTGCGAATTCCTTTCCTTCTTCCATTTCATGCTTCGAAAGGGTCAAATTAATATATATATATATATTTTCATTTATAATCACATGTGACTTATAATAGGACCATTCTCTTCATAATTCAAAGAAATTCAATGAGATTATAAAATCAATTTATGTAACCTTTCAGTTATGAGACGTGTGCACATTTAATGTCCGAGTAGACATTTTTTGTCAAATGTGAATACTAAAAATATCGCTCACAGATTATTAGAGTTTGAAATATAAAGTATGGGAGACATTTTTCCTCACATGATTATCACGCTTACAAAAAGATAGAAATTCCAAGAAAACTCTCTTTTTTGTTTCATGAATCATGTTGAGCCTCGTTGAGGTTGAATTAGAAATAAAGAATAAGTCATTATCTAATTTTGAAAGAAACCTACACTTTAGTGGTTCAGCATTTACGTGAGGACTTCAAAATAAAAGCATTTTTTTCATCTGTTAACATCAATACTAAATATTGACTATTAATAGCTAAAGAGTGGTCCCGTGGCATCTACTAACGTTATTGAAAAATATTAAAATACTTTTTCGAGAAGGTTTTCTAAAAATAATTTTCAACCACATATTCATCAAATTTTATCAAAATATAATAAAAATATAATTTTTATCTAAATTAGGAGCGTAAATTAATTTTCCTCCATTATTTAAAGGTTTATTATATTTTGATAAAATTTGATGAATATGTGGTTGAAAATTATTTTTAGAAAAAACGAGTTTTAAAAAATGAGTTCAAACTGGGGCATGTAATCGTAAAATTCCCTCCATTCTTAGAACATTGGTGACTAAGAATCCTCGTTGTTCAAATATAATTCACATGCATGATTATTTTCATTGATCTTTTTTCTCAATGGTTTATTCATAGAAATCGTGTTAATGGATATTGCCGTAGACTATGCGCGCGACTTAGTTTAAGCTTTAGGTCAAACATGCGTTTCTCACTTCTCTATGCCGTCCACTGATTTGCTTTACCTTACTTGGTCCAACTCTATTGACAACAACAGTTACAATTTGAACAACTTTTATTTTCATATCCATGAATGCAATTGAAAAGTATTTTAAGAATTTTTACGTGCAACCTTTGCAAGATTTTAAATTTAATATTAAACAATCCTAGATGTGATGAATAGCTGATACAAAGAAAAAGTCTACAAGCCAACTTAATAAATCTTTCTTGCATTTTGTGAATAATTTTTTTACTCATAAAATGTCAAACTTCAATATCTACAAAATAAATTTATTTGACTTGTGCATGTACACTTGGATCTTTATAGATTTTTTTTTAATTATTTTTCAAAATAGTCACAATGGGACAATGATGGAACCACCACAAAAGTTCAGCCCGAACGAACGTTGATCATTGACCGTCGATAATGAGCGATTGTAAGAGCTATGTCATTTATTAATAATTAATTAAATAATATTAAAAATTATTCAATGCACTAAAACGTAAAATATATATATATGAAGGGAGTAGGGAAAGCAAGTTGCTTAGGCTACTCCCGAAGAATCACTAGACAAGTGTCTGTCGAATATATAAAAGTGTATGAATTTTTATGAACACTTAACGATTCACATAAGATATAGAGGCATATTTCTATCCCTTATCAGACCATATGACAATTTATATATGTCGAACCTATTTTCCTTCTTTTGAATGCATAAAATAAGTCACCATATTCACATAACTACCGTGCAAAATAATTGTGAAGAAAATAAAATCATATAAATCATTCATTATTCAAAAATGTGTTGTTAATGTTAAACATGTAAAACTAAAGATTAAAACGCATATCACATGGCTTATAATTCTCCTAATACACATAAAGCTAGTCTAACATGTTAAGAAGAAAAAAACAAAAGAAATATTGAAAAATCAACATCACCCAAATAATTCTTGAATTGATTCTTCATGTTCATGGATTTGATCTTCGTGTTTTTCGCTTCTTCACTATTCCAAAAGCTCTTCAAAATATTGTTTTTTTCCCTCTATGGACGGCTATAGGGTTTTTAAAAGACGCCCCCATATACGACCACATAGTACATTGCTATGTTACCGCATAGTTCAACCAAACTCCTTCCTTTAGGTCACACATGCGTTTCTCATTTCTCTATGCCGTCCACTGATTTGCTTACCGTATTTGGTCTAGCTCTATTGGCACCAACAGTTACAATTTGAACAACTTATGTTTTCATATCCATACATGCAATTAAAAAGTATTTTAACAAATTTTACGTGCAACATTTGCAAGATTTTAAATTTAATATTAAACAGTCCTAGATGTGATGAATAGCTGATACAAAGA
>CAIGRP010127061.1:0-11549 GCA_903798385.1 Fraxinus cuspidata | reverse complement strand
ACACTTGAGCCTTATTTATTGCCAATCATTAAAGTGTTTTCAGGTATTTAACCTTGTATTCATTATTCACTAAGAGAATATTACACTTGTAAATTCATCTTAAAGTGTGGGTCGTGTTGAGGTCCCGAAAAGCTCGACATTGTATAAGGATCGGTGATCCTTATTTGTAAGTCAGTGGAAGCTTTGTAAAGGGTTGGATAGCACCATAAGTCAATCAATATAGTGAAAAATGCATTACTCGTGACGGAGAGCTTGTTAACGGGGGACGTAGATCGTGTTTGGGATCAAACCTTCATAACAACATTGTTTGCACACTCTCTCTCTTTTACTTATCGCTTTACACTTGAGCCTTATTTATTGCCAATCATTAAAGTGTTTTCAGGTATTTAACCTTGTATTCATTATTCACTAAGAGAATATTACACTTGTAAATTCATCTTAAAGTGTGGGTCGTGTTGAGGTCCAGAAAAGCTCGACATTGTATAAGGATCGGTGATCCTTATTTGTAAGTCAGCGGAAGCTTTGTAAAGGGTTGGATAGCACCATAAGTCAATCAATATAGTGAAAAATGCCTTACTCGTGACGGAGAGCTTGATAACGGGGGACGTAGATCGTGTTTGGGATCAAACCTTCATAACAACATTGTTTGCACACTCTCTCTCTCTTTTACTTATCGCTTACGGGGGACGTAGATCGTGTTTAGAATCGAACCTCCATAACAACATCGTTTGCATCCTCTCTCTCTTTTACTTATCGCTTTTATATTTGTGCTTACTATTTAAATTAATCTAATTAGTCTTTACTTGCTTGAATTTAGATTAATTTTTCGAAAAGTTTTAAAAATCAATTCACCCCCTCTTGGTTAGCTATTCTTGGGCTTTCATCTTTAACCTCTCTTTTGCTGACCTTTGAAGAATAGAATCCATGGTTGAAAACTTAAAGTTCGGCTTGATTAAATTTCATTTGGATAATATTTTTGGCTCCGCCCTTGGTTGAAGGGTGGACTATAAACCTTTTCACAGGTAATGCTATCTAAGAGAGAAGTTAATACTTCTATTTAAAGGGATATGGGGTTCGAATTTATTTAGCCCTTCTTTGGTTTAGATTAAAATTATATTTTCAGTAAATTAAATATGTGATTGAAAAGTCGTAGATCACTTAAAATATGTGATTAAAATTAATTGTTGGCTTTGAATTAAAATTCAAACCGGACAGGGACTTAAATAAGGAAATGTTATGACTTACCCATTAAGCCCTAGTTTGAAAATCATTAAATAAAACTCTTTTTTTTTTCTCAAACTCATTTTCAACTACAATCTTACAATAAAATATTTTGTACGTAAACCCAATTTTTTTCTACTTTTTAACCGTAAAATCTCCAAAAAATCATTATTTCAAAACTCATTTTCCCTAAAAAAAACTAAAGCCGATGTGAACTTTATTTTAGACCTTATTATTGAAGTTCAACAATAGAAAAAAATGGTTTTTTTTTGTTTTTTTTTGTTTTTTTGTTTTTTTGTGTTTTTTTTTGTTTTTTTTTTTTTTAGTACATTGGAAACTAACGATAGGGAAATGATGATACATGGACATGTAACATTTTCAAATTAAAAATGCTATATTTCAGTGTTTTTTTTTTTTTTTTTTCTTTTAGCTAATTCCATTCACTATGATAGGTCGTTGATACGTTTGATTAATCTTCTTTTCTTTTCTGGAAGGAATGGATGTTAAGGCGATAATTTCTTAGACAAAGGCAAATGCAACATATTGAATTTGCAAGATCACAAAATATTGGGCACAAGAAAGTGGAACTGATACTAAAGTTCATATTTTGCTCCATTACTCTCAACATACAAGACTACCGATACTAAGTACATGTTTGGCAAAGCTTAAATTTTAATTTAAGATAGTCGAATATACTTTTTGTCTATACATTCCATATGATTTACTACCGACTTATTAGTTACACCTATAACTTCTAAAAAATTGAAAGCACTACCAAAAAAGCTTTAATAAATATCCATGTCTATACTCGATGATTTCTAAATTATATTCGAGCACCAACCATTGAGAACAAAGCCTGTTAGATTCTCATTTTTATTCAAAAATGCATTTTAAAATAATAGATTGATGAGAATGTATGATTAAAAAATAATAAACAATTTTAAATTTGCATATAATATTATTTTATTAAAAATGTGATGGAAAAAATGTATTTTAAAAATAATGGAAATCAAACAAAAGCCTAAAAGGAAAAATAACAGTTAAGGTCTTGAACCTTTAAGAGGATTCTCAACTGTTAAAATGTCAAAATTTCCAATCACTTTCAAGATTCTCTGGGTAAGTAAAAGCAATGGCAAAATTACGTCCTTTTTCAGAAACAGTGGATAGAATAAATGATATTGGAAACCACAAGTCAATTGCATAAAATTAGAGTACAATGGCAGCTTAACATCGGCTGCAAATTCAAAATACATAGGTTCCCTCAACAAGCTCATGCCTGGTTTAGGCCATAAGTTTGGCAACTTCTGTATCGTTCTGCTAGACGTCCTTTTTTTTCTTTCTTTTTTTTTTTTTATATTTTACAGAAGCTAAAAAGGTAGATTTTACAGTGATAAAGAAACATAATAATTGGAATGAAAATAGAGCCAATTTGTCCAATGGAAAACGTCATCCGAGCCAGACAAACCCAGCTTTCAAAATTATATCTCCGTACTTCCAACAGAAATACAATGTGTACACCTGCTTCAGCATACAGTACGACCATAACAAATTGACGCAATGTAGAGATTTTTGGACCACTTCTCCTGCAAATAAAAAAGTCGGTTTATCTGTCAGCATTAATTCAGACTTATGCAATGAGGGAACGCATAATAAATGAAGAGGAAACTAGGAAACAAAATACTAACTAGAAGAAGCATCTCTAACATAAATTCAACCATTGATCCTCAGTTTTGACAAGCACATATATATCTGCCTTGTACATATCTTACAGGCAAAGCACAATCTTGTCTTAACAGGAAGGCTATGAATGGGAGTAGAAAATGTCAAGCAACAAAAGTTGCAGTTTTTGTTCCAAGTGATCATATTATTTAGTTATCAAAGATTGCCTCCCATCTCCAATAACTGTATATGAATAGGTAAATATGTAGAAACTAGAAACTACAGACCTTTACATGTGTACTAGGGAAGGCAGATGTGCGAAGAGTCTCTTGAGTCTCATCCATCATTTTACGTCTTGGGATACTCAGTATGAAGGCTGCTTGATCAGCAGTAGCAGCCATGGATGTTATTCTGTAGCCACTTTCCCATCGACGATGTATTCCCTCACTTGGATACAGAAAATCAAGCTCTACAACCTAAAAATCGAGGAGCCTTATAGTGAGTATAATTATACTAAATACATGTGTAAAATTGGTAAGATGAGATTTGCATTAAGATTGACTAGAAGTCTACTACATAATGTAGCCTTACCTGCTCAGAGTACCCTGAATTTCTAGACATTACAACACCCCAGCGACTGCCAGCAGTAGTCATTGATGTGACATGGAAACCTTCCTTCCATTTTTTATTAATCCACTTGAATGGAAAAGATTCACTAACTTTATATGACTGTTGGGTGTAAGGAGTTCCTAAATTATTGTGGAAATCACAAAGAAAAATATATAATCACACATATAATATAGAAACCATTTCACCAATTAAGTGATGTGATCGACTGCATTCAACACACTCTAGCATAGGTAAACCAATGTAAAAGCATCTGACCTGATAAAGGGCACACACACACCCACACACACACACACCCAGACAGAACTTTCAACCAACCTTTAGACATAATAACTAGCGAACTTCCATTAGCTGCACCAGCAATTGAACTGATGTAATAGCTTTTTTCCCATTGTTCCATGATCCAATCCTGATTAAAAAAACAAAAAAAACATAGGATACCATTAGGATAGACATCCTTCCACGGGAAGAATAAGAAGAAATTGAGATGTTGATTACTAGGAAAAGCAACCTTATGAAGGAAGACAGATGAAAGCTCATACACCTGCGAAGTGAAACCTGTACCGGCATCCATGATTAAGGCCCACAGATTTGCAGCCGATGCCACACAGCTAATATACAAACCATCTTCATTACCCTTCTCCACATGTTGTCGGAGCCGTGAGTCCGCAACATTGTAGTGATATCTGGGAATATTTATAACCCAAAATAGAAAATTAAATTTGTTTTAAAATATTCTTAAAAAGAGCCATTCAATTAGTCAATATTTATAAACCCTCTTGTTTTCAAGATAGGAAATATTCCCTTCGTTTTCATCCTTTCGCTCCCATGCAAATATCCAATAACATAAATGAATTTGGACAAGAGTGAAGTAAGAAATAGTATCAACTCAGCTTGTGTTAACTTTAGTCAAGTAGGCTCTCTTTAATAAGGATATACTTGATACTTTTCACTTTATTAAGTAAAAAACAGGCCTTTTAACATAAATTAAAACAAGGCACTTTTTATTTCAAAGTCTCATCTCTAATTAGATTGAGCAGCCTATAACTTTAAAACCAGGCAGCTCCAAAGTTTTGTGTTTCTCAAGGTTTGGGTGCATGAAAAATTTTAAAATGGCCCACAGGCTCATTAATTAGGAAATGCATCTCCAGAAATAGAAATAATCTACAAGCAAAATCAGGCTTGTCTTCATTGCTTGTTTTGTATGTTTGAAATCTGTGGTACATCTATGAGTTCACGTGCATTACAATAGCAACACGTCACAAATTTCATGCGCATACAAAGCAAGACAAGCATGTAGAAGCAGCTACTCACCTCTGTTTCATGGGGCGACGTGCATTATATGCTGAAATCCACTGGGTAGCTGGACTACCTAGTCGTACTTTCTTTTTAGGTTGCTCCTCCTCTTCCAAATTAATGAGCAACCTCCCACGCTTCTGACCAACCTGCTTGTGCAATACAATTCAATGTGTAAATGTAAAAACGTACAGAGCATACCCTATAAATATGAATACTACTATGTATACTGTGTAAGCGTAACCTTGAGAGCTCCATCAATTCTGATTGGCCTCAATGATATGCACGGTTCAATAAGACTTTCAAAAAAGGATATCAGCTTAGGATAATTTGGCTCCTCGTCAAACTTCATATTTGTAACAGCCTCAAGAAACTGTTTGAATGGAGCTGGGCAAAAGCAACACATCAACTCCGGTGAAGTAGCCATTTTCTTTTTACAGACCAGAAAACTCTTGTTGTCCCCCTGTCATCATCCAAATAAGAATGATTAAACGATTGAAAAAATTTCCGAAGCTGAGACAATACAAACCAGTTATTAACTCAGTGAAACAGACTTACCTGGTATCCTTGCCAAGGTAACCTTCCTTTGATGAGAAATATAAGCGTGTAGGCCAATGACTCTAGATCGTCCCTCCTACTACCAGTACGACCCAAATGTGCATGCACACTTGCATACCTTATTGTACCCCTGCAGACGGAGTTTATTAGCGTATATTCAACTGCTTCATCCAGAACACAAGTTCATTCCACGAACCTGAATATATCTGGCCTCTGATCATACTCGACATGCTGACCAGATGATGCATCTTTCCACCTAGATGCTGCATTAACAGTATATTAAGAAACTAATATTATAATATACAGGCCAATGGGGTAAAAGGAAAAAACATGGAAATAAACTAGGGAAAAGTAAATGTGAATTGCAAAAAGGGGCAAGAGCTATAGTAGGAAAAGAATAAAACTTTCTATGATTAGCTTTTCAACATGCCCAGAAGTTCATAGTTCGAATATGGTGTAGTGACGCGAGAGAGTCAGAATAACAGCTTCATACCCAAACCAAGGTCAATGAGATATAGCTTCTTTTCATCAGCAGTTCCAGGTTGACCGAGTAAAAAGTTCTCTGGCTTCACATCTCCATGCACAAACCTAGATGAGCAATACAGAGACATAATGGTTATCATCGATTCAAGTGAAAGGTACAATTCGAAAACAGATGAAGAGTTAAGATTCAAGATAACTAGGAAAATCAAAGATATGGTAGAGAAGCTACCCCTTCATGTGAAGCTTTTCAAGTATTGATATAGCCTCCACAGCAATGCAAGCAACCATACTTGGTGACATCCTATTTCAAAAGCTCATCATCAAAAACGAAATATATAGCATAACAAAAACACGATGCAATGGGGATTCCACACAGTTACAAGCGTGTGCATAAATCTGCTGTATTCTTTATGCACGTGCACAAATGTACCTCCACATAAACACGTGAGACGCACACACGGATACATGCATGCATATATAAAGACAAACGTATGCACATGCATCCACACCTACAAACATAGGTGCTTGTATGTACACAAGTGTGTGTTGTGTACACATACAAATATAAGAGCTAGGGAGAGCTTACGACTGGCCAAAGGAATTCCAAACATCCCAAAGACTGGGTCCAAGCATGTCCATTACCTGAAACAAATATTAATTAGACACAGCAACGAAAATTCCAATGCAAAAGGCAGAAATCAAAACTCACCAGGATGTAAAAATCTCCTTGACGACCCTTGTAGTGAACCCATGGGATCCCATAACATCCATTCAAGGTGCTTTTCAATCAAACAACAAAATAAGACACATACACAGACATCAAGATTTTAAAAATAAAAAGGAAATAGATAACCTCCTCAAATTAAGAAGATGACATGCTTACTTGTACACCTGCCACTCATACGGAGGGCCATAATTGCAACCTTTACTATTTCGGTGCTCAAACTTCAACGCTACCTATAAATGATAAATCTTTTGTATCAGATGCAGGAAAAGATAATTGTTCCAAATATCCAAATACCATGGCAATATGCCATACCTCAATTGCATCTGGCCCTGCTCTTTCAGAGCCACCACTGACTCTTCGACCAACATAAACTTGGCCAAAACCACCCTTACCCAACTTCCTTTCTGTCTTGTACACGGGAGAATTACCCACTTGTACCTGCACCAACAACATAAAGAGAGTAATTATATGTACTCAAAGATTATCGAAGTGTAGTAGATTGAATCAGCAAATGGAGATATTCAGAAAATTCATTAAGGTTAGTGTCCAAACATCCACGAGTGTACTTGAGACATATCCAGAAAGAGAAATATTATAAAGGGAGTGGAAAGAATGAGTAACAATATACCCTCTCAGGAACGGGAGTTGTACTTGCTTCTTCTTCAACTCCCACTATTTTGTCTGCGCTCCCACCTTCCATGGCAATTTCCTTATCTGCAACGCCCTCTATTCTGTTAAAAGCTGGTTCTCCGGCCCCAAGGGCAACTGCTTGAGGAAGAACCTCACAAGGCGGTTCTGGGTCTAGATCTATCGGACGAATTCCTCTGCCTCTACCGGCTGCAGTAGGCCTTGTGGGTGTTGCTGCAGAAGGCCCTTTTGCTACAGCCGCTGCATTGCCTCTGCCTCTTCCTCTCCTCCTGGTTCTATTTTGAGCAGGTGCAACAAAATTTTCTTCTTGATTAATGGGTTGAGGGGCAGGCTGGAGATCACCAAGCCGTTTTGATCTCCGTGCTCCACTACGCAACTCTGGCATCGTCACCCATACAATTCACATCCCACTCACTTCGACGCCTTCCATTCAGAATCTTCAATAACCAAAATAAGGGAAAAAGAATAGTGGACGATTAAGGACAAGTTGATATTTGAAATAGATAAACATAAAAGCCCATAAAAAAGGTTGTTCAAGAATCAAAAACTGGACGAGTAGAAACATAAAGCAGCCACTGGAAAAGAATTAAACTTTAAATTATCAAGAACATTGAGCTATAAAGCTCACAGTTTAACATGGAAGAGAAATTAATTCTTATGATTGATCTAGAAAACTCATAAACTCCCAAAAAGAATAAAAAAGCTACAATTGAGTAAAGCAATAAATACATAACAGAAAAGAATACTATTTTTAGCAGAATTCACTAGCTTATGGTTTATGCATATAGATTCTATATTGTGTGGCTAAAAATTAGAAATTTTCCAACAAGTAACATGAAAATCGAAATGTAGCTTAACCAACACAACCATGAAATCCATAAACAGCAAGGGGAAAGGTTAGAAGAGAGGGATAGAGACAGATAGGCTGCAATACCCCTATTTAATCTCAACATGAATCAATTTCTTTCAGGACAAGTAAAATTAAAAAAGAATAAATTTAACGAGATCAGTAATTGAAGAAAAAAAATTAAACAATCTAAATATCATACTGTCATCTCATCATAAGTATTTTAATTAACCATCCGAAGAGCTTCAAAGTTTTAATAATCCTTTTACATTGAATAAAAAAATAAATACAAAAAACCAAAAAATAGCACAAAAAATAAGTAGCCACAGATCGTACCTGAAAACAGCAAAAACAGAAGGATCGGAGATAAAACCGAAAAAAAATCAACTTAAAATTAAACTGGATCCACCGATCAACCACAGATCTCCAGTAAATTCCCTATGACATTTGCCACCTCAAAAAAATAATAAAAATCTTATCTGAAACTTCGTGTTTACAGTTTTTTCGTAACAGATGCTGGAATACGGAGGTGAAGAATTGATAAAAGGGAAATGAATGTTAGGCCTTTAGGTCAAGTTTTGAAAGAGATTTTATTTATTTATTTATTTATTTTTGTGGGGAGAGTGCCTGGTGATATATCGGTGTGTGTGTTGCGTTGCTATACCTTTGTTTCTCTCTCTATGAATGTGTGTTAGTGCATGTGTATTGTATTTGGTGTTGTGTATTCCCTTTTTTTAAAAAAAATTAATAAAAATAAATAAAGCCCTAAATGGCCATATATTTTGTGGCCTTATAAAGTCTTACCAGTTACACCGTGAGGACACTTCGAACATATATAAATACAAACATGATATATTGATGCTAAAGTCTTTTTTTCAAAGTAAGTTAGTTTGAGACGTTTGAGTGTGCAAGATTTGATGATATAGTAGAACTTTTTTACTCTGTTGTCAAGGTTAATCTATAATTTTTTCATACTCACGATCAAAGGACACTTTAAGAAATTGAGGCATCACTTGTATGGAAAATCCATATTTGAAACTAAGATAGGCTTGGAACCCTACCCTATTAGAATTCAATCTCTTAGTGCAATTTGTCCTATTCTTACCATGGGAATATATATGTATCGTTTCATATCTATACTATTGGATATAAAAGTAGATGATATCATATGAGATTGTTGACGTTAATAGAGTGGTTGTCTTTCTTACCAAAAAGCTCACCTAAAAATTCTGTATTTTTCTTAACACAAAACTATTATAAATAATCCTATCACGAGCATATTGTAACGAAATTTGTTTACATCTTGTTTTTACTGCCATCTCTAACATATATACTTTGATTAGATCACGCACCATCCATGTGTTTTCAAGCAAGCAAATAATTGTAAGTTTTATTGTAATCTTTTTTATAATGATGTTATAATCTAATTACAATTCGATAATCTCCTAAGAAAGAGTTAGTACTCCGGTAAGAATCAATAACAATTTTGTATGCATGATTTGCATGGTAATTGGAACTAACACTCAAACAGGGTCACCAGTGGGTAGTGGCAAAATCGTTTGTAATATTAGCAACGTTAACTCCATATTCAATATGAATGAATGAGTTATTGCACATATTTGTCACAGTTCTATCATGACAAATCATAATATGATAGCATGATAAAGTGAATTCAAAATGAACAGAAGAGAGGGAGAGAAAATATTTGGTAAACTTGAGTTTTACTTGAGAAGAGTGAGAAGTCATCAATTTCATCAAGACAGGCGGCATTTTCATGTAAATGACTTGATCATTTATTCTAGTTGAATTCTGGAGCTTCTAGGCTTAAACCAAAATTAAATGGAATTGTGGAAACTATTTTTGGAAACCCCCAACACACAGTAAAAATATTTGGACCTAGTGAATTTTTTGGTCTCAATCAATTCAACAATGGATACTAAGAAACCCTATCTTGCAGATATTGGCACACATTATTAAATAACTCTCCAATCGCACAATAGCAGTCGAATTTTCGATCAAGGCTATGAGGTAGGTACTCACCCTACCCTGCAAGAAAGAGCAAAATGTAGAAGTGAGAATAAATAACTAAATATATTAACAAACATACAACTAATATTCATGATGTTCATCTGTATTTTCCATCATCAGATCATCTGCATGTTTATATTCACTACAAAATTGACAATGAAGGTGCAAATTAAGGATGCAATTTTCATCGTAGCTCTTGTATTTATTAATGTATGATGTCAATATATTTTGTTTCCTGCTTGGATCAATCTATTGAGGTAGTCTGTGTTTTTTTGCTATGATGTTCAGACTTTTTGAAATTGATGAAATACCCGTCTCGACACGGCACGATAGGAAACGAGTATTGATTATGTGTTGGATCCTCCCAGTTTTAACAGGAAACTTTGCCTTTTTTTTAACTTTCCCTTTTCTTCTCTCTGAACAGGAGCACCATCCACGTGCCCACAAAAGGGTCCATTTTTAAAAAGCGAGAGAATGTCCTAACGCTTCAATGACGGGCATAGAATGTCAATAAGGTATCGCGCAAATTGTGACAGCTTCTGATTCCCTTTCGAGAGCTCGACATGGTACTAACAAAACTCTTTCCCCTCAGTAAGATACCGGTCGTTGTTATAATAATCCCCATCTCCATCAAATATGTAAGCCCTTTGCCTCACAGGATAAAGAGAATGAGGATAACGATTTTCCCTAAAATTATTAGGGAAAGAGGGCTCTCTATTTATTTCCTCTCCCAACCATCTATACGATTAATCTCCATAAATATCATCGTCATTCATTAACCAATCCGGGAAACCTCGATGATTAAAATCAAATTCCAATATTGTACATTTCTTATTCAAAAGAAGAAACAATTAAGAATAAGAGCCAACAAATTCAGGCGAATAACTAACCAAACTTAATCTAAATAGTGATCAAACTTCCACAGTTGTCTCGGATTAGTTGACACTTATGCGGTGTAAATTTGAAGATAAATGTAAATTAATGCACTACATGACGAGTGTGTTTTATTCACGAGTTTTATTCCATTTTAATTTTGATTATGAGCTAGATCTTATGGAATTTGATCGTTTTCAATATGTTTGTTAGTGTTGTTTTGTAGGAATGGTTAGATGATGCAAATCATGGAGAAAAATGGAGGAAATACGTGGAAATGGCGTGTTCAATACCCCATATTTTCACTTTGGCATTTGACCTACAAATAGAATAAAAAAAAAAGCCAAAACATAATTTTACAGAACAAAAAGGCGAAAATACCCCTATTTGAAGAAAATCAAAACTCTCACAGCCGGAAAAAAAAACCGATCATCCAAACCGACGATCGTTTCGGCGCCGACAACCACAAAAATGACCCCGTCATCGGCGAAAGAGAATGTTAGTTTCTGTTGATTAAAATCAAAATTTTCATGGTAGGAATTCAAATGATTTTTGCCTTTTTTTTTTTTTAGTTTATTTGTT
>CAIGRP010127058.1:0-21306 GCA_903798385.1 Fraxinus cuspidata | reverse complement strand
GTCACGAGTTCGAATCTCCTGCCAATACTTTCTTGGTCGAGCCCGTCGTACCTGCGATTTACCTCTCCTGTGTGGTTTGCGGGCTACTGCACATGGAGCGGGGTTTACCCAGTACGTACTCACAGTGGTCGGGCTCCGCCCCTTCGGGATGGGTCAGGGCTCCGCTGGTGGGTAGCGGCTGCAGGTTCCTACGTCAACAAAAAAAAAAAGATAGCACGTGATACAAATTATATCTATATGAAAAATTGATGATGAAAATCTATTTATATGTGAATATGCTTTAAGTTGTATCGGTGTATCTGAATATTCTTAGAAATTCCAAGCGGGAGTAGAAATAACTTGTAATGATCCACAAAGGTCATCTCAAACAAGGGGTCATTTGTTTTAGTATATATCCAAGAATCTGGAAGAATCTTCGTCTTTTCTAATTTTTTTTCATGAAAATTTAAAGAACAATTTAATTAAGTAATCCAACACCATCACATGTCTCTATAAATACAAGGTGATGAAACCAAATCATATGACAAACCAAGTCTAATACAATTCATTTTCATTAAATTTGTGAAATTACAAGGTTCGACCCAAATTACACCTAGATGGGGGTGAATAGGTATTTATACGGAATTAAAAAATATTAATAATTAAATAGGAACAAGTCACTTTTAATTATTTATAGATGATTAATCAAACAGTCCAATTTTCCTATATTGAATTACCGCAGTTATATGAAACAGTAACAACACACATAATGATCACGGAGAAACTCCAACTGAATAAAAACTCCAGACACTTTGCTAGTCAACAATCCA
The DNA here is from genome assembly GCA_903798385.1 of Fraxinus cuspidata. NCBI lineage: Eukaryota > Viridiplantae > Streptophyta > Magnoliopsida > Lamiales > Oleaceae > Fraxinus > Fraxinus cuspidata. The sequence goes on along the minus strand of CAIGRP010127058.1, from coordinate 20,497 downwards.
CTATAAACGAATTAGAACTTACAGTCCGTCGACTCCACTACCACTAGTACTTTCTGACCTCCTGACTGTAATTCCTACAGCCCTCTTGGATTACGTGCTCATGCACCAATATTCGATTTTATGAATTCGTCTATCTCACATGGATCAACGAAGAACTCTGCGTTCTCCAACAACTGGAACTCCAATCACCTTTCCTTAACCTTCAAAACTCTGACAGATGTATAGAAAGTAAGCAATTTGGTATTTGGATTAAAAGAGTTTGATGTTTTCACTGCTAAGAACAAATCGAACAACGAAGGTTGAAAGCTATGGATGAATTTTATCAAGTAGATAAGAAGCAGTATGTGTTCTCTCAATGTTCAACCTCGAAAAAATCGTTCAGAGGCATGCTGATATTTATACTGTACATTTATATTTGAATTAGTCGGATAAAAAGCTTTAAAAATGCGAATTAAAATTTTTCCGATGATCCTGTCGCTCGAGCAAAAGCTGGGCGAGGCGAGCGACAGTGTGTCGTTCGAGCAAAGGCAAGGCAACAAACTAGCGACAATGTTTCTGTTTTTGCTGCTTGAGCAAAGTCATGGCGATGGTCTAGCGAAATTGCGACGCCGTTTTTTCCTTCTTTCCATTCTTGAACCTTAGACCTAATATAACTCAATTAGTAGTATTTGCAACTTACTCCTTGACTTTTACAACACATTAAATCTAGTCTTTTTTGTTCACATATTTGTCAATTACATTAAAAACCTAACAATTTGTTCAACAAAATCTTGTATTTTCCATCAAATTAGCACCTCCTTTTAACAACTTCATTGCATACTGGTTAAATTACTCATGCCACATTTCCTCTCCACTAATCTTTTTTGTGGAATTTGATGGATCGTATAGCAAAGCTGGCTTCACAAAAAGCCGTGGTGATCTTTTGTAAGAGTATATGTTGCATGTGCCATGCTATCAAGAGATTATTTTATGACCAAGGTGTGAGTCCTACGATCCACGAGCTCGATGAGAATTCGAGAGGAAAAGAAATGGAGTGGGCTCTAATGATGCCAGGATGCAGCCCTGCTGTCCCGGCTGTTTTTATTGGTGGACAACTTGTCGGGTCTGCTGATACTGTCACGACTCTTCATCTCGATGGCTCACTTAAAATGTTGCTGAAAGATGCTGGAGCTATACGGCTATAATCACAAATGGAAACCCATATTTTGAACTACATAATAAAGCCAGCGCCAAAAACATGATTTTCACAACTTTTTCTTACTTTTCCTCTTTCCTAGGAGCAGTTTTAAATATAGTATACTATACGTAGCGCGTCTACATATATAGAGATAGAGAGCCTGTCTTGTACTCCAATTCGGTTACATGGACAGACAATTTCAGTATAGGCTTTCTGTTTTCCCCTGTTTTTTCCCTTTTATTACAAGATTTTGAATTAAAATTTGATGATGCTGCCAGCCTGCCAACTAGCTAGTTTTGATGTCATTCAAGGCATAGAAACAATACAAAAATATATAAAACGACTAATATCTAGCCAAAAACTGTCGAATTCCTTTCTCCAAAATTCGACCACTACTCAATTTTCCAGTGCCCAAGCAGTTTGATGCACGTTTTTGCGCAGATTGGGCAGTGGCCTGGGATCCCCTGAAGGTTTTGACGTCAACGTTTTCATGTAAACTGGATTTTCATTTTGATTTATAAGTAGTCTGTATTTTACATGAAGCTATTCTAAAGAGTCTCTTCTGCTAAAAATCAGAACAGCAGATTAGTAAGTAATTGCATAGCCTTTTATTTGTTGAATTTCTCGAGAATTTTGAGGTCGGCTTCATGAATATTTTTATGCTATTGCTCATTTATGGCTGCAATGTGCATCGAAATAAAACTGACAGCAACCAATAGGTTTGTCTGTATTCGCTCATGCCAGAGAAAAACGACAAGTGTGAAGATTCTGTTCTATCCAGATAAATGCACCAACATTCTTTGGAATAAATTTTGAACTTTTGCAATTACTTCCACATGCAGCATTGATTTTCAGTTTGTATTTTCTTGCATTTCTGAATTCGTAACTCGTTCGGGTATGAGGTTTTAGAGCCTAAATAACATGAGAAGTACGAAGTTCATGATGCATAACGCTGGACTCTTTAAATTAATCATCTTTGCTAAGGGCATACAGTACTGGACTATGCTATACAAGATTAAAGAAAAATAAGTTAAAATTTTATATGCCGATGTGTACTATTCCATCCACTCCAATACTACATTAAACAAACTTGTGCCGAGGGCTGTACACATCCTTTTCTCCATCTGATTGATTTATGAATCAAAGGGAAGATATATTCTTTGCATGACAAAAAGTATGTTCTTTAACACGTGGGATTGCTTATCCGTGTTCTATCTTGTACATGTTTAAATGCTTTTTCTTGTATATGAATATATTCTTGATGTTGTCATTACACCAAAATCAGAGCCTTTTGTTTAAGCCAATAATGCTTGAAACAATTTGTGATTGCCAGCAAAAGGAGAAGTTGCACCAATTTGTGCATCCTTGAAAATATTTCTACAAAATGTTGAGTTTTGATAAATAAATATTGGGTTAGTATTATTAGTTTATCATCAAAGTTAAAATACCTACTGGTATAAGGTCTGACCCATTTTTGGAGCTCGGACATGAACATCTAAGGCAAGCCTGATGTCGAGTCTCGTAGTCCACGAGGGTTGTTATCAATTAATTTTACAGGATAAGTGGTGAGAATCATGACTATCATTTGTGATACCAACTTCTACTCACTCTGGGTGAACCTAGACCACTGTCGGCACGCATTTTTAAGTTAAAAAAAAAATTAACAAATCATGTGCGAACCTATGCTACTATCAACGAGTATTTACGGCGTTATAAGTTCGATTTTAAATACATACAACAAGGTGTGCGAGCATTACTGAACAAGCAGAAATATTCTTATTTATTTTCCCAAGTTATTCCACATCGCCAAAAACTGTTATTGAAGCACATGTGAATAAATATATTAGACCTATTAAGCATGTATTTACAAACAATGAGTGAAGGTCGTGTGACATGGTGAATCAAACGTAAAAAGAAATAACAGATTCAATTAAAACTCACTAATCAATGGCTATCATGTGCAATTAAAGAAAACGACTTAACTATGCTCGTGGCATCATCACAAATCTATAAATAAGCATAGTTTGGAGAAAAGAAGGTTATGAAAATTTGAATACACACTCCCTTCAAATAGCCATTTCCCTCCTAGACCTTATTCTTGAGCATAATTCAACGAGTTTAGAGTGAAAATCTTAATTAGGTGAGAGAAATTTGTTCATCTCGATTTTGAATTCAACAAAGGTCTTACTTTTAATTATTTTTATTTGAACATTGTTAAAAAAAAAAAAATCTTAGGTCAGCAATATAGAATTTTGTTTGAGCATTTTTCTTCTCCAAAATATTTGTACCCAACTTATTTAATCTTATGTTATAGGATCTTAACTAGTGGTCGGATTATAAGAATATGTCATTCATAAACATGATAAAATCTTAATCATTATGCCATAATAAGATAATAAGTTTACTCGGAAATGACTATCATGACAAGCTTCAAGCGACTCTCAAATATTAAAAACAACTGAAAAATGTGCTTCAAAAATTTAAACATTAAAATTTGATTAGAATGTGCGTATTTGTCACCTTTTCTTCCTAGACGGCTAGACCTGCAATGTTGAGCTCTATACATGGTTCAAACTAAAGATAACAAATTGTTGTCTTATGATATATTACATTCAGAAATTACTATTGTCCATTAGGCCTCCACGTCGGTTGCAAAAGGTCTCTATTGTATGCCCACATGTCTCTTAAGTATTCATATATCGATCGTTGAGACTCAGTTGAAGCGAATATACGTCGATCGACAAAGCAACAATTAGCAACAAAATGATCAAATGCCTAACACTTGGCTAAAAACACGATTAAAGGTCTCGGTCACCAAAAGGACCAGAGGACTCAGACTAGCCTCGAATTTGGACGAAAATATTAGAGCGAAATCTAACATAATCAACACATACTCTAGTGTAATGAATTCATGCATGCACAGAGCTAATTGCTTAACAAATGTCACAAAAGCACAAACATCAACAAAACTTTGAAAATTGAACTTAATCATGACTTTCAACACAAGGATAAGTAAATGTCAAGTTATAAAAATGATGAAAACCCCCTAAAACTGTCTATAAACAGGGTCATTTATACGACTAAAATAAGATTTAAAATCTAATGTCCAAACTTTCAATCTCGAAAAAAAGTCACCTCAAATCAAGGCAAACTAAGGGTTGACATTCCTGAAAATTCTAATATTCTCCAATTGAGTGGCACTTTCCTGCCAAATAACGCCGGAATCTCATTCCCTATCTTCTCACAACAAAATTTGATCTGCTAAATACATCAACCCTCCCCCTATAACGATTTGATTTCTGTGTCCAAGTTGTTATAACATACGTGCTGTGAGCTTTGGAAGAATCTAAACTCATAGTATCTATCATGGCTTTCTGTCGCGTTCTCCAAAATTCGAATGCACTAGCTTATGGGAGAGTTACAACACATCTTATATCACCCTATATTTGGACAAAAATTAGCATCAATAACAAAATTTACTAACTAACTGAATGCAACAAAACTGGGACATAGATGTTATATAAATAAAGCTTGAAAGTGTTCATTGCAATTAAAATGTGGTGAGCTAAATAAAAATTTAATGTGAATATATTTACACTAACAATATATATGGATAGAATAGGAAATCAAATGTTAATTGTTATAGATAGATGTAGATATAAATAAATACACAAAGATTTGGATGTTGTCCACTCAATATATTTCTCTACATTAGCGGATACGAATTGGACTTTATAATAAATAATATTTGAAGTTTCTTTCTCTATCATAATACTGTCTAGAGGCATCGTATCCTCCTACCGAACACGATATTAAAATAAAGGCACGATGAAATAATGTAATAAATGTTAAGAACTTCTAATAAATTAGAGATTCAAATGTGAAATAAAAACAAGAGTAGAAAATGGTGGTAAAATTACGAATAAACCCTCAATGAGGTCGTGTTACATTCTTACATTCCAAATGCCTGGACCCACCTTTGCAACAATTGCAAGAATTTTCGGACCGTCACTACGGGGAAATTTGACACTTTATTTTTTACAATAATTAAATGTTTCATTATTTCTGACTAAAAAATCAGCAGCTGGTAATGCAATTCACTGCTAAAAGACGATAACACTGCAACAAATTTATATTTTTTGTTCTTATTAATTTTGATTTTGATCGAAGTGCCATTTGATTCAATTTGCCCTTCCTTAACTGATTCCAAAATTTGCCCTTCCTTAAAGTTTGCATTGGTCTTAAAGTTGGCATTTGGCTAAAGTTTGCTTACAAATCACACATATTTTGTGATGCTACACACACCATTACGATGACAAAAATTTCATACGGACATAAAAATACTATCTAAAATCGTCATTCATGCAAATAAGTTTTTTTTATATTGGACTATTTGATAGGGACGAAATTATGTCCAATACAGTTCAAAATCAAGAAAATAGATTAATATCCTTAATTATTATTAATCTTATATTAGTGATAAATTTTACAAAAAAATAGAATAATATCCTTAATTGTCATGAATCTTTTATTAACGTTAAATTTTACATGGATTTTCAATTTAAAGTGTTTGCCATTTTTTATTTCAGAAGAAACAAACCTTGTAAAAAATAAGTATTATCTAACTGTACATCTTGGAATCATTTGGGTAAACAACTCTTACTTTGCATGTAATTGTCAAGGCATAGCAACATCAATTTAATCCATTGAACTTTTGTGTGTCTTATAATTAAATTTCTATATAAATGACATGATATATCACTTTTTACTTTAAAAGTGATATATTATTAGTATTTTTATTTTAAAAGTAAAAATGATGTAAGTGATCCAATGTGTATATTATTATATCGAAGCAAAAAATTGGAAGCCAATCGAAAATTAAAAAAGTCATACACTCGAGTTTCATAAATTTCCAACTTTATTTTCTTTAATACTTTTTTTTCATACTAACAATTGCAATGATTTCACTTCCTGATTTTTTCAATTTTTATATTTGTTATTTGTTCTCATTAATTTTATCTATTTGTAATAAGAATTCAAATTAATTAGATAGTAAGCAATTTTCTTTTTCTTTTTTAAAAGTAGCAAAGTATGTCACTTTCAAATTTCAGCATCTTAATTCACACACACACACATAATTGATCCCAAAAAGAATTCAAATTAGATAGTGCACGATTTTCTTAAAAAAAGTGGGAAGGTATGTCACTTTTTAGTGTAAAGCCTTAATTCATATTCATATTATTTTACAAACTAATTGTATCCATCTCTCTAATTGATCCAAAATTGAATTTTCATATATAAACTCGCAATTATTGATCCAAAATTGAATTTTCGTATATACTAACTCGCAATTATTGATCCAAAGTTGAACTTTCATATAATAATATACCAACACAAACAAAAACCTCAAATCCATAATAGAATTGCAATAGATTTTGCAAAGTAATTTGTGTTGGTAATTTATCTTGAAAATTGAACTTGTAAAGCAATTTGAGAATGAAATTGAAATAGAATATAAATTATTTTTGAAATCTAAAAATTTTCACTTGACAACTTATAATGTAGCAAATAAAAATCATAAAGAAAAATGTTTATTTTAATGCTTGAAAATAGATGTGCAACTCATTAATTTTGTCCAAATTGAAGAAGAATCTGCCTGAAAATTAATTTAGAACTTGAATGGAGATATGAAGAAGATTAGCGTGCAACGGTGTTTAACAATATCAATTTTGGACTTAATACCATAATTAATATGGTTTGTAAATTATAAACCCCTCTTATCATGAATTTTTTAAAACCCCTACTTTTTATAATATCTGTGCAATTTGCCCCTTTTGAAAAATCAAAAACCTTTTTTGAGACTAAAAAATTCTTTGTAAACATATTTGTGTAATTGTTTTAAGGTTCTCTGTCTAATAAGTTGAGCTTTTAGATGAAACCGATATAAGATAGTTTGATCAAAAAGTTCTTCTACAAGATGTAGAAGCTATAGCTGAAGCACTACCAAACAAATCAATAATCATAAAAAAATATGAAAATTAAGATTTTAATGTGCAATATATCGCTCAAGATATTTTTCATAACTTCGATAAATAAAATAAAAAGAGAAAGGCCCTTGCAAAATTTCTTTCCTATAACTTGAAACATGAATTTGCTCGATTATGACTAATTTTGATACATTTTGCGAAATACTCTTTTATAGTCAAATAACAACTTTTCCCTCTACAAAGCAATTATTTTTTTTCCCCTTAATCGAAAAAGTTGATACAATTATATACCCTTAAGAGTGATAGCAAACTGTATTAAATATAAAATATATACACAAATTTTCATCTCTAAATGATTCTTATTGATACAAACATAAATTTTACGGTATACATTGAATATTTTTTTTTTGGCTTTAATTTCTTGACATTCTTTCGTACAATTAGAACATTCTTTGTTGACGTCATTTTTCTTATAACGAGTATTTACATCTATTCATACATTAGCATTGGTCTATAATAATATACGATCAATTGTACAAAAAAAAAAAAAACTATATGGTCAATTTAAATTAAGATGTTTATCCATAGTACACGGGTGTATGCAATAATAATTGAGGCATTACTCAATTAGAATCTATTTGGTAGAACTTTTGAAAAGTCAAAAACTACTCTTTGAGATTAAGAAGTTATTTTTAATATGTTTGAATAATTTTTTGCAAGTACTTTGTGTGTTTAGAAAATAATTATTAAAAAACCCACTCAATAGTAACATTCTCAAAAAACTTTTATACAAGAAGCAAAATCGAAAGTAAAAGCGAAAGTGAACATGTCCTTGGTACTCTTGACGACAACCATTTTTATCAAGATTAATGATATTCGTAGTTACTCTTACTATGGTAGTTGCCCTACGTGGAATATACATGATTGATGATTATTTGATGCATTAATGTGATGGTTTTTTATGAACTCATGCATTAAATAATCACCAGTCATGTATATGTACGTGACGTAGTAAGCAACTGCGAATAACATTATTCTTTCACTAATGGAACCATTCACATGCATTTAAGATTCCTTTCTTCCAAAATAGTAATTATAAGATTTAAGAACTGCTTTATTTTAGAATTACAATTTTTAAGGGAAAAAACGCATAAGTTCGTTTGAGCTTGTCTTCTTTAATTTTTGGGGAGAAAACAAGAAGTGTATAAAATATTAAAACACGATCATTGCGAAATTTGTAATTCTATGATAATATATTATCTGTGATAGAGTCATATTGATACTCAAAACATGCTTAACATTTAAATTAAGAAAACATAATTTCATGACTTTTTACTACTCTCGAGTTGTTATATATGTACAAGGTAATGTTAGGATGTACATCGTTCAATTATCAATGGATGTCCTCATTCAATAATGAAATTTCATGAATTAAACATAACTTCAAGAAGACAAGTCTTAGATTTACATTTAGTGCAAATGCAATGGTTTTAATAAATTGTCATGCGTTAAATGCTATGGAAAATACAAGAAACATGTCTAAACTATTTATTAATGCTACTTAGCACTACTGGCGATAAAGTATCAACGTCATGCAACTGATTTGACATCTTAATTATTATTTATTTTTACACTTTAAATATGATATATCAATTAATAACACTTGCACGTCACTTATACTGATGCTTAGCACTAATGGTATTAATAGCATTACTCTTACTAAAAATGTAAGTATGTGGTCATTATTAAATTTTACTACATTTAACATATTTATTTTTTACACCTATTGAAAACACACTCATTCATTTAGTTAGCTCCTATTTGAGCCATAATTTTTGAGAAAAAATGAGTTTTATAATAGTGAATTTTTTAAGAATGTGTGGTTAAAAAGTAGAAATTTTTTAGGGTTTACGTGTAAAATTATTTAATGAGAGAATGTGTGGTTAAAAATGTTTGAAAAAAAAAATTGAGTTTTGATAAAAAAAAATAATAATAATAATTAGGCTGAGCCAAGATTTTGATTACATGACACTATGACAGTATATGGCCATGGTCGACTATGCAACTGTAGCTAGAAAAAGAGCAGCATTTGAAAAATAGTAAAGCAACTTATTTTATTTAGAAAATATATTCAGAAAATATAAAAGTAATCAAATTTAATTCAACTGTACATAAAATACAATTAACATGGTAAAAAAAATTAGAAAAGAAGAATCATCAAATTTTATCTAAAACAATCAAGTTTTCACTACTGTTCTTAAAAATGTTTCGTTGGAGATAATCCAATAAAAAAGATTGGAAAAATAAGTGGAATCATATACATGCATGTAAATACAAAATAAAATAAACAAATACAGTAAATTCATTCCCAATAAGTGCACAAAAGACAAAATTATTACCTAAACAATTAAAAAAAACTCACCGTCACGACCAGAGTCGTCTCATTCAAATATTGTGCACAACTTTCTTCATAAATGGTTGTGCATTCAACCAAATTTTGACTATATTTGTGTGTAAAAGAATAAGGATTTTTTAAAAACTTTTTTTAACTTGAAAAACAATGACATTATTATTGTTACTAAACTGAAATTTTAATATTTATAACAATTTTTGGTATGCAAAATCATTTTAAAACATTATTAAAAAATCCCATAATTTAATGGACACGTGCTCCCTCACTCCATTAGTATATTTAGTTGTCACATTTAGATAAATAGTTCCGGAAGTCCTCTACTATTTTACAATGTAACAAATTGCCCCCAACTTAATTTTTAGTATAAGCTCATCCAAAAATTTAAATTTGTAACAATATGTTCCGCAGTACGCTTGTTAAATTATGAGCTTAATTTTCACATCTAACTCTTTTAAAGATGTGATAAATAAATAAATTCCAATACAAACGTCAATCATCACACTCAGTTCTTACTTCGATAGCTAGCTCATGCTCTACTCCACGTGATATAGCCTCGTCTGAGTGCAAATCTCCTCCTATTACTCTTTGGCCCAAATTGAACCTTACAACTCACTTTCATCTCTCTTTTCGCAACCATATCCCTTGTTTCCTACTTAAAATATGCACCGCTTAAGAGAAACTTCATTTTTCCCTAGTCTCGGGGTATCTCCGCATGGGACATATTTTTCAAGAGAAGTCCCAAGCTGACTTGGAGGATGAATCTTTCTCCACCCTTATAGGCAAATCTAAAATTGGAAGGATGATGGAAAACATGATTATTTTTTCTTTTATTTTATTTCTAATTGAAATCATAGTATAATCTATCTTTTTAATAAACAATTACATTTCCAATGATTAAGCCCATATTTGGATTTTCAAAAAAATCGATTATTTTAGTAGATCTTAATAAAAGTTAATGAAATATGTAATTAAAAAGTTGATACAAATTATGAGTCTATAAAATATTGTTAAATTTTTTAATTAAACCAAATCGGAGTTAAGTCAACAAAAAATCGTAAGCTCGAGATGTACAAACTTGATGCTTGAGTTAATAAGAGTGCTTGAGACGATCCTTGCAAAAATCGAAAACTAACTTGTTATATTACAAAACGTTGAAACGTCTATGCCCAAATATTTAGATAGACACATCTTATTACACAGTTCCAAGGAGATTATGCGGAGAAGATACATATAATTACGCTCTTACTAAAAATTTAAATCACCAAAATGATAAATCTCCTTTTTGACTTTTATCACTCCCAATTCTTTCTTTCCATGTATAAAAGAAAGCAAACATTCATACAATTTTCAATAATTAATATTTATTGCAAAATATTTCCTTTTCCTAAATTTTCTTAGATTCGCTGATCTTCTTTTGTCTCAAAATTATCAGTGTGTTGATCTGCTGTTGAGCTAATTGGATTCACAGATGGAGATCTCCCAAAGGAAGTTCAAAATTAGGATTTTTATGAGATGGGCTGTCAGCAAAAGCTGAAAAAAAACCCAGTTGGTGGTGAAAAACATTTATATGAACACACAGATAGGTACTGATAGATTGATAATTTTGGGGTTCATTGTTTTAATTCAAGATGGGCTGTTTCCCATGCTTTGGATCGTCAGAAAAGGGACAAAATAATGTCAATGGTGTAAAAGAAGTGGCAAAAAAGGAGTCATTCAAAGAAGGTTCAGGAGCTCATTCTCAAAACCATGTGAACAGAGCCAGTTCAGGTAATAATTTCAATTTAGAACTTTTCCCCCTTCAATTTTGAGGAAAATTTTACTTTATGGGATTTTTTTTTTATCCATAATTGTTCTTTGGATTTTGAATATTAGTTCTTATGTTGTGTTTGCTGTAAAAATTATTTTCCTTATCTCGATCTGATTTTTTATTTTTATTTATTTTTTTATTTTTTTTTCATATTTTAGGATTTGGGTAATTTTGATTTTTGGGACTAATAAGAGTAGTGGGTTTAGATCATAAAGGAGCTTTTAGTTTGGGGATTGCTTCTAGCTTTTCTGATATTTGATATCCAGGAATACTTAGTGTATTTTTAGCTTTTATGGGAATTTTTGCCTTAAGTTAGTGATCCTGGAATGCTTTAACTTTGGTTAAGTTTATGAATTCTAGCAAAACATCACACTAGGAAATGCTGGTAACTGGTTCCTGTTGCATCGTTTGAGTTTTTCTTTCTCTCTCTCTTTTTTTTTTCATTTTTTTTTTCATGTTTGAGTGAATAAATGCAGATGGCACATTATTCTCAGAATGCATTATTTAACTCTGCATTTGTAAGTGAAGATATGCATCATGAAATGGTGTGCCATCGCTATGTGATTTCAAATTATTTGTGCAGTAGTGGAGTGGGATTTTAAGGAATTACAATGGTGAGAATAATTTAGAGAGAAAAACTCCTTTCAGATGGTTTGAGTTGTAGATTGTTTTGACAATTGTGTAAGATATAGATTTGTTGATTGTTAACTCCCTGTTCACTATTTCTTTTTAATTATCCTGTCTAAATCTTTTGGCATTCCAGATAAATCAAAATCTCGGAGTGGTAATGATCCCAAGGAAGCAGCGTCTCCTAAAGAGCCTCTAGCACACATAGCTGCACAAACATTTACTTTTCGTGAGCTTGCATCTGCAACTCAAAACTTTAGACCAGAGTGTTTGCTAGGTGAAGGTGGGTTTGGACATGTTTACAAAGGCCGATTGGAAAGCACAGGACAGGTATGTCATCCTTGGTAATGAGTCGACTGATCAAAGTGGAAGATGAATGCCACCCACGCTTTATGTTTTCTTGGAATTTTGTTCGGTATGTTCAATCTTCCCTTCAATAACTTCTCTTGCCAATCGGTTGTGTGCAGGTGGTGGCTGTTAAACAGCTTGATCGAAATGGTCTCCAAGGGAATAGAGAGTTTTTGGTGGAGGTTCTCATGCTTAGCCTCTTGCACCATCCAAATCTTGTCAACTTGATAGGATATTGCGCTGATGGTGATCAACGGCTTCTTGTTTATGAGTATATGCCATTGGGATCTCTAGAAGACCATTTACATGGTTAGTTTTGCCCAGCTGAAAACACTTTTCTGTATATTCTACAATCATATACCTAGTTCTGATATTGATGGAAAACTATGGAAAGGAGAAGCAAAATTAGCATATTAGGAGAAGCTTATGATAATATGCACAGAGAAGTGCTATTGTGGATGTCCGGGTAAAATGAATTTCTGTTAAATATATTAACATCAAGTGTGGATAGTAATGGAAATTCACCTATTACTACATGCTTGCAACCACATTCTCTCCTAGGTAGAGTTGTAAAATAGCTTGTCTGGTCCCAAACAAACACTTAATATGGCTTGCGTTTTTTTCGGTAGGTTGGGCATCTCTCCCCACCCATAAACATACAAGGCCCCCATTGGGCAAAATAGTTTCCTTCTCTCTTTTTATTTTTGTTTAATTTTTTGGGAAAAAAAAAGGAATTTAAAAAGGGTCCACACGAGCCTTGGGTTTGGAGAAATAAGTATGACACATGCCTAGGCAACTCAGCCCATTTTGACGCCTTAAGCCAAAGATTCCTTTGACTTTAGTTATAGATGAGCTTGTAAAACGTATACAAGATGAGGTCTCTCAATTTGTATTATATGTCGATGACATAATTTATAATATTATTATCGTAAAATTAGAACTTTGAAAGAGCCCTTGGGATCTAAAGGTTTTAAGGTTGGGTAGAATTATAAGAGAATACATAGATTGTTCTTTTATATGTAATGGAATAAAACAATCATAGTGGAGATACAAAGATAATAGCTTTGTCCTAAAGAGTAAGAGTTTTAGTTATTTAAGTTTGATTATTGAAAAGGAAATAAGACTTGAAGATGGTGTAATTCAAAAGACTAGAGCTAGTAGGCATTGTGTCACTTTACACGCTCGATGGGGAAAGGAAATCCGGAGGGCTGAAGAGTGGTGATGAAGTGAGCTCATTTGTAGTGGATTATGAGCCCATTTGGCATTGCTTATGCTTCATGTAATAGAGTTTCATAAGAAAAGTATCTTAGGCCTGCTTCCTTTAAAAACTCTTATAGCTATACAAAGCACTAATGGAAAATTATTCAAACACATCCGAAAGTAGTTTCTTAGTCTTAGAAACAACATTTGGCTTTTTAAAAGTCCTGTCAAATGGGCTCTATATATTTGTACCAGTTCATTTGTAGTTTGTTAAGGGGTATTGTGGGAAATCAGTGAGCCAAAATAAATAGGGGTTGGTGGTATTCTGCTAGGGGCGATCAAGAAATTTAAAAGGGATTAGGGAGAGATTAAGCTTCTTGAACAAAAAAAATACAAGGATCCTATCAGAGAAGTGCCAACGGTTATTGGATTGGTTGTACATTAGGGACGTTGAGTAATTTCAAATTTACAAGAGATAAATGTGCCAAAAGTGAAGATGTTTAAGATAAATAGATGGTCATACTAGTGAATAGATAAAATAAAAGAATTTAACCAACTAGTGGATATACCTCCTATTGATGATAGAATAAAGGAGATGGTGAAGATGTAGATGGTTGAGGCACACTCACGTAGACCTTGAAAAAGCTTCCATCTATAGGAGCAATATTAGCTCGATAGACTTTATTAAAAGATATATAGTGTAATGACCCAAATTTTAACTTTGGAATCATTATACTGTATACATCTATAGTAAAAAAGTAATTTTTTAATAAAAAAAAGAATAATGTTTTCTTAATATGCGAGGAATTAAAATTTTTAAGAGAAATGTAATGAACATTATTAAAATCGTTAACTACATAATTTATTCTTCAATTTTTACCCACGCAAGCACAATCCGCCTCCGATCGCCTCGAACCCACATTTTTAGTTACCTATAAAATGTTTAACATATATGTGGGAAACATAAATCTCAGTAAATGAGTAATAACGAATTTCATCTCATATTTAAATACGGAAAATCATGACATACATATGGAGACACAGGGAATTAAAATCCAAACTTTGTGGCTATAATTCTCGTTTGTAGCGTTATTAAACTCCAATCCTTTGAACTTACACATATAAGACCCTTATCATAATCATAACTTGGATTTTTGTATCATCATATTCATAATATAAATTTCCATAATTTAAATAATGAAAGAATAATCTGTACTACTACACTTACAATTGTATTGAAGAAGGTCAAAGTAAATCGAGGGAATCGTCTTGTTAGATTTTCACTTCAAAATTCCTTGAACACTGTGTGCGCTAAATTTTGTAATGTGAAAATGTGTGTAGAAGATGAGTTCAGAGGAAGAGGGATATGAAGTACAACATAAGTTGTGTGTGAGTGTAAGTGATGTAAGGGGGTATAAATAGGGGTTTCTAAGGTTTGACCCCTTTACCTATTTTTGGTACTAGCATTCATTTCTTTATTAATGCCACACATTTTTCCATATAAAATGTAATCAATCACTCAACTAATTATCCAATTAAATATATTAATAAATATATAATTGCTAATAATAAGATATTGTCATATAATTGAAACCTTTGATTTAGTTATGCCAAATTAAATATTCTATCATACTATATAAAAATGTGAGATTGCTAATTATAAATGCATAAATAATGTTTCTAATTCGTAATAGATGAAATTTTCTCTAATTATAATAAATAATCCAATTAATTAGGCTAATTGACTTTCAAAATTTATATCAAATCATGCAATTATATTTAATCAAAGTAGAAATTAAGTTACTTTCCATAATCTAGATACGGCAATCCCATAATCTTTTCCTTGACTAAACATGACAATTCCATGGTCATCGCTTTACCAAAATTTGAAATTAAAAAAAAAAATGTGCACATTGAGTCCTTCAATTATGGAAAGTCATAAATTTGGTCTCCTCACTTTCAACATCTTACACTAAGGTCCCAAGTTCAAGATTAAAGACTATTAGGACTTTTCGGGGTGTTATATGTAGGTAGACCACAATTAATATGGGCTGATGTGGTTGCCAAATATTTATACTCACCATGCTTGTATCATATTATATTTTTGGCGTAGTAGTTGTTTTATTTTGAGGACCACAATAGAGTTATTATACAGCACTTGTCATGTAAGAAAATACTTATATTTGTTGTACTATCTATAAAATAACTGTGCATATAGAGTATTTGAGTTGACTAAAAATTGTTATAGTAAACTAAGTTTTTAGTTTATAAGTAATAATACATATTTAAAGGTGTGGAAACTCTTTTACATTTGGTAATCATTTGTCCGTAAAGACATAATTAAGGTGGAGATGTCCATAGCCACATTTTGCTAGCGAGTTCTCATGGTGTGTGGGTGCAAATCATGCTAACTGAATGCTATGGAGAAGGTGACTGGAGGCAGTTCAAAGGCCTCTCACCAGGCTATGGATTTCAAGGAGGGTCATATATTGAAAATATAGAGGGACTTATTTGTTACATAAAATAGTGGGATAAGAAAAATTTTAGAGTTCTGTGCAGACGAGGCTAGTTCCACCTCCAACAACTGCTGCTGCGGGTGGCTATGGGAGACTGTAGAATGGCTTATTCTTTTAATAATAGTAACAGTTACATTTGGTTACACCCCCTCAAAATATTCTGGCATTATCATGAATAATATTCTTGCCTGAACTTGCCTACCAGTATGACAATATTATATGATCCATTTTCCATTGTGCAAAGACTTGCACCCATTATCCTTTTTTTTTTTTTTTTTGATAAGACCAAAGCCAATGATTCTCGTCATGTGGCCCTTACATTATCATTGAGTTGTTAACTCAAGAAGGGCACAATGTTAGTACTATATATCATGAAATTTTATTTTCTCTGGACCTTTGTTCAGAATAAAATATAAAAAATATGTGCCATGGTGGGGAGTCATTGGACGTTCACTGTATTTATGAGCACTTGCCCTGAGTGTATGTCTTGTTGTTTTCTCTCGAACTATTCAAGAAATACTAGGTAATTCATGACATGCAGCGCTCCTGCCTCACTATAGAGCTAGAGATAGTGAGCTAGAGATTGGCTAATACACTTTTAGTTGGATCTACTGAACAAATTATAGAACTTAACTCTAGAACTCTGATTCGATAGGGGGCCTTCCATCAAAATGGGGAAAGGCTTATTACTTGTCTAAGCTCAAGCTGATTTGAATTCCTTGTAGCCCAAAACTAGAATTTATCTTACTGTAATATGACTATGAGAAACCACATTTTGTTTATAGTGGGAAAGAATTTCCGGAAACATTTAGCACGGGTTCAAATTCAATCCATACATGACTTATCAACTCAAAAAATTTGTAATGAACAATTCAAACATATTCTTTTGAGATGTGGATCTCTGATATTATGCTACCATTTTGTCCTATTCCGTAACTTTTGATGTGTGTGCTTATCGACCATGATATAAGCAAATATTCTACCTTTAAGATTCGAAATGAATAAATTCTCCTGAGTTTCCGTAAAAAGCTTAAGAAATGCTGAATGATCATCCTTATTATATTGCGTGTGTTCTCTTCTAGCTGTTAGCCTGAGCTTCCTCCTGCAATATAAAAATGGTACTAGAACATCTTGATTTGTCCCATCATTAGGTTGCTAATTGTTGGAGATCAAGTGGGTACGTATATCTCTATTTGTATTCAATAAAAGAGGTAAGAGTAAATATTGTAGACAGTCCTTGGATATTCGTAAAGGAGAACGAATGGGAAATTCTGGCTTAGAATACAGCCCCATTCACATCACTCTATCTACTTGTCTGAAACGGTAGAACAACATAAGATTCACACCATTTAGCTGTTTCATTGTTTAGGTTTGTGCTTTATTTCATGATTTTGAGCTATTTTGCAATTTGGGGTATCTGAACTAGTGCTGCTAACTTTTGCGAACTTTGTGCAAGTTTGTACATTGTTATTTTTTCTTTAAAAAATAGTAGTGCAAGCCTCCTATATGGTAAATTTACAAATGGTTTATAAATATGAACAGTAATGCGTCACACAAAATGCATGAATAATTATTAGTAGTTTTGGATGTGTAGTTGAATTTAATGTTTGACTTTGACTGAATTTATAAACCAATTTATAAAATGTATCCAAATGGTGGCTAACTCTATCAACATTTAGGGCTGCATAATAAAAATTATACTATTGATTATAGCCAATATATTCCTTTAGAAGTATGCAAATCCATGGCGTGAAAATTATACTATTACCTCGATTCTCCACTAAGGGCATGAGAAAAATAGAGATGTACTATTAGCTCAATAAGAATTATGCTATTAGCTTGATTTTCCACTGATGGCGTGAGAAAAATATAGTTGAAATAGAAAGTTGATGTATTCCTTGGGGAGAGAGGAGGGATACCAAAAATTTAACAAGCCCTTATTAGGGAATGAAGTCTTATTCTTGTGATATTATTTAAAAATACATAAATCTCTTCATTCATTTAATTAATTTTCCACTTTCCCGTTTATGGATATTTGACAAAACCAAGGCAATGTGCTTGGAATGAATTTGAAGTCTATGGGATGCAATCGGGGTATATTTTAGGCCTCATTTTAGATTCACATTCTAATCCTTTAGTCAGGCTGAGACCGAGTCTTTATCTGATTTCTACATTTGAGTATCTCTTTGAAAATATAGCCCCTGTTTGAGCCCTATTCTTTCAAACTCATTTTCAACCCTACATTCTTTCAATAAAATAATTTTGTACATAAATCCAAAACTTTTCTCTACCTTTAAACCACACATTCTCTAAAAAATCACTATTATAAAACATATTCTACCAAAAATGGCTCTCAAACAACTCCATGGACAAAAACTGGATTGATTTTGTGCTTAGAAGTTTCCAAAGTTTAATAATTGAGAAGATGTCTATTGGAAACAAAATTGCAAGTGTAAGTAAATAATCCGTTGTCGTCTTTGCCCTTTTCTTCTTTGAAAAGAGTAATTGAATGGCTTTTCTGTAGACCTACCCTGTTAATGACATGGTAACTACATGCAGATCTTCCGCCGGAAAAAGAACCTCTGGACTGGAATACAAGAATGAAGATTGCTGCTGGCGCAGCCAAGGGATTAGAATATTTGCATGACAAAGCCAACCCTCCTGTGATATACAGAGACTTGAAATCCTCCAATATACTTCTTGGCGAGGGATACTTCCCCAAGTTATCAGATTTTGGGCTTGCAAAACTGGGTCCCGTTGGTGATAAAACTCACGTTTCTACGAGGGTGATGGGGACTTATGGTTATTGTGCTCCAGAATACGCTATGACTGGTCAACTCACTTTGAAATCTGATGTTTACAGTTTCGGAGTTGTCTTTCTTGAAATCATCACAGGGCGCAAGGCAATTGATAACAGGCAGGCTCCAGGCGAGCAGAATCTTGTTGCATGGGTATGTTGAGTTTTTCTAAGGATGTATATTAAATACTCAACTTGCAATTGCATGGTAATTTATTGGACAGCATGTTGAAATGACATCGATTGATATCTTCTGTTCTTTCATTCCTTTTGTGTAAATGGATGCAGGCAAGACCACTTTTCAGGGATCGAAGGAAGTTTCCTAAGATGGCCGATCCTCTATTGCAAGGCCATTATCCAATGCGTGGACTTTATCAAGCACTAGCAGTGGCTGCCATGTGCCTACAAGAGCAAGCTGCCACACGACCCCTAATTGGGGATGTGGTGACTGCTTTGACCTATCTAGCATCCCAAACATATGACCCTAATGATCCTCCTCCACAGAGCAATAGAATTGATGCATCCACTCTGAGGCATCGGGATGCACGAAGAAACATGTCTATTGGAACTGATAGCCTGGATGAGTCTGGATGCAGCAGCCACCACGGTTCCCCTTCCATCAACAAGAATTCGCCTGATTTCAGGAAGAGAGACTCTTTCAAGGAGTTCAATAATGGAGAGTTGCGGAGGATTGAAACTGGTGGTGGGTCTGGCCGGAAATGGGGTTTAGACGAGCCAGAGCGTCCTGATTCTCAAAGAGACACACCTGTTAATGCAGGTAGAGGTAGAGAAACTCCAAGGAACCGGTTTCTAGACAGAGAACGAGCAGTTGCTGATGCAAAAGTGTGGGGTGAGAATTGGAGAGGACGAAAGAGGGCAAATGGCGGTATTAGTTTTGACAGTACAAATGAGTCGTTGCACTAGAACCCCAATGTATCACTGTTGTGCTAGGAGAAGTGTATCTTTCCTCCGTATATAGTCGTGTAAGAGAGCCTCAAGTTGGTTTCTTTGGGGCATTACATTGGTTCAATTTATATTGTTGTAGAGCTCAATGTGAAAGGATTTCTGAGTCATTTTGTTTTGCTTATAGAAAAAGGTTTGATCTTCGCACGGCTAAAACCAATAAATCAGACCACTCTCCCCTACTCCACCTGCAGATTATGTACTGTATTTATTTTGCTGGGATACGTCTATACTTTATACCAAACACGAGCTTAAGTGTCATCAGATATACATGTCTCAATTCTCCAAACAGAACGACATTAGCATAATAACTTGGTAAGCTACTCACAATCTCAACCTATTAGTATTAAACGGGGTTGTACAATTTCTACCTGATCGAACATATTTAGAACTGTAACCTACAAACCGGGCAAATTCAACAAGCACTTCTTTCTCTCTGAACCAATTCTGCAACTTAACTGGTGAGAAAAGAATTTATAAAGAAACATGATACAGGACTAATCAATCTTTCTTTACTATTATATTAAAACTGTAAATTTTGCCCATCGGGTACATATTAAACAGCCCATGATGGGTACAATTAAAGCGTCCTATTTGCCCATCTGAATAAATATTCTGTAGTTCAGACAACACTGCATGTTGTTACGGATCACAAGGTGATG
>CAIGRP010127053.1:0-10101 GCA_903798385.1 Fraxinus cuspidata | reverse complement strand
AATATGGAATTGATTTTACTGATACATTTGCTCCTGTTGCCAAACTTGAAACAATAAGGTTGTTATTTGCAATGGCTGCTCAATCAGAATGGAAGATGTACCAGCTGGATGTTAAACCTACCTTTCTGAATGGGCATCTAAATGAAGATATTTTCATTGAACAACTTGAAGGCTTCATCAAAGAAGGAGAAGATGATAAGATGTATTTAATAAGGAAAGCCTTATATGGCTTGAAGCAGGCGCCAAGGAGTTNCCTTTCTGAATGGGCATCTAAATGAAGATATTTTCATTGAACAACTTGAAGGCTTCATCAAAGAAGGAGAAGATGATAAGATGTATTTAATAAGGAAAGCCTTATATGGCTTGAAGCAGGCGCCAAGGAGTTGGTATAGAAGAATAGACAATCATCTGTACAGCCTTGGTTTCAGCAAAAGTGTTAATGAAAAAACTCTCTATATCAAACCAGTGGAGGAGGATTTGCTTATCATTTCACTGTATGTAGATGACCTTCTAATCACATGAAGCAATGCAGTCTTAATTGAAGAGGTAAAGGATAAATTGAAGAAGGATTTTGAGATGACAGACTTGAGAGAAATGAAATACTTTCTTAAAATGGAAATAGATCAAACAAAGGATGGTATTTTTGTTTGCCAAAAGAGGTATGCTGAAGAAGTGTTAAATAAGTTCAATATGAAGAATTCCAAATCAGTTAACACTCCTTTAGTTCTGAATGCAAAGTTGATGAAGGATGATGGTGCAAAGAAAACAGATGAGAAGATCTATAGGAGCTTGGTTGGATGCTTGCTCTACTTAACACCACAAGACCAGATCTTATGTTTGCCATTAACCTGCTGTCTAGATTACAGCAAGAGCTAAGTGAGATTCACTTCCAAGCTGCAAAAAGGGTGCTAAGGTACATCAGAAGAACAGAGAACTTTGGAATAAGTTTTGGGAAGTCAAAAACAATGTCTTTAACAGGTTTTACAAATAGTAATTGGGATAGTTTTGCTGATGACATGAAAAGTACTTCAGGCTATGCTTTTTATGCTGGTTCAAGCCTTGTTTGCTAGAATTCAATCAAACAAAACCGTGGCACAATCCACCGCTGAAACAGAGTATATTGCAGCAACAGAGGCAACCAATCAAGCAATATAAAAATTCTGAAGGATCTGAGGCATCAACAAACTGATATTTTCACTCAAGCATTGCCTAAGGAGAGGTTTGAAACACCAAGATGATGTATTGGTGTTTCCAACAAAAGTGTCAAGTAGGAGTGATGAACTGTGTGATATGTGACACTTTTGTTGTCAACCAAAATATTTTTTTGTTATCACTTGTTTCATGTATTTTGTAAATTATATTAGCTTAAGTTATGTATTATAATTGAAGCAAGTTATTAACAAAATCATTTGCACCTCCCACTTTGCCATAGTGGCTTGCTCTTATTTTACTTGTCTCATCCCTTGAAGAATTTGAGTTCTATCTGTGATTCTGTAAAAATAGTAACGCTTTCCTTAGTTTCTTTTTGATAATATTGTTTATTAAAAAAATGAATATCATAAAATTTACACTGTGTTATTTCATGGTACTTGATTTAGAGATGGTGATGGGCATTCTCATTGAGGATGGGATCGATACAACCCTCTGTTTGATTGACTCACGCGAGCTGACTATTCCCTTTATGATTTGATGTTCTCCATTGCTGCTTTCATACCCACGGACTCAGCAATATCATGGACATACACCTAATGGTACATACAGTACTTCCCTGAGGACGAGGGTCTCACCTTACCTAGTTATCAGTATGACCCATCGTGTGATGCCCTGGTGTTCACAACATTTACCCTGTTCCCTTAACATTTGTATTGCAATGGAAGGCCTTTGGACCCTTTAGCTTGGCATTTACTCATGCACTTAGTGGTATTGTTATCCATGCCTGAGATAGCTCTTCAAATGCTCTCCTAGGCCTTGCCTCATATATGTTACTCCATGCCAAGGCCGAGTCGGATGTTTCCCCAATGAACATATATATAAATTTGTTCTTTAGGTTGAGCTAACTGCAAATGCTGACCAGTGCAATCTTATTGTACCATGTTTTAGCTCCTTAACAGTGAGTAATATACAAGGCTAGCTCCCAAGAAATTCATAAAGGTGTTATACTCTCGGACATGATCAACGAAGTTGCCTTTATCACAAAATTTCAGCATTTTCAGTATTAGGCACGTGCTCATCCTTATCATCCATCTCCTCTGGCCATATATGTGTGCCACCCATTCGTTTGATGGGAGCTAAGCTTATTCCTCATATTTGCAGTAGGTTGGCTTCTTCTTGTCTGACTCTTTCTCCAATTTCTCAAACTAAGAATAACAATGAATCTCCACGATTAGCATTACGAATAATGATACTCTTATGGAATATTGACATCTAAAATTTGTAATTATACTTTATGTTTAAATTTGTGCTTTATTCAAGAAAACCATCAATCAACAATATTTTCTAAACAACTAATGCGTAAAAAGAATTATGCTTCTTTGGTAGAAATTACGTAGTATACTTATAGAAACCTTCGAGAGAAAAAACACAATATTTTTTTGGAGAATATTGTTATAGAAAATTAATGTTATTAGATAGCAATGATACTTTTTTTTTTCAATTGGTATTTAAAGTTGTGCTCAACAATGCAATATTCTCATGGAATATTGTATTTTTGCAATAAAATGACATTGTTCTAGAATATTTATTATAAGATACTTCTTTAAAAGTATTAATACAATGTACTTCAGAAATATTGGAACGAAGTAATTAATTACATTCAAGAAATTATATGGATGCCTATCAAAAATCGATAATCGATATAGACAAAACAATATAACCAAATCGAATAACGTATACAGATTTGTTGTTATGCCGAAAAAATTATAAAGATTCCGCTCACAACATATTGCAAACTTAATTCACTAAAACTCTATATTTATCATTGTACAAAAAGAAGAATCATGTTTG
This sequence comes from Fraxinus cuspidata, assembly GCA_903798385.1. Classification (NCBI taxonomy): domain Eukaryota; kingdom Viridiplantae; phylum Streptophyta; class Magnoliopsida; order Lamiales; family Oleaceae; genus Fraxinus; species Fraxinus cuspidata. Next base: position 7,098 of record CAIGRP010127053.1, on the reverse strand, counting down.
ATGATTGAGTTGGCTAAAACTTCTTGTTGATAATGTGTCATAAAACTAAAAGAATATGGGATAAGTAGATAAGAAAAATAGAGAGAGCCAAAACTCTTATATATTTCATTGAGGAATAAAACATCATATTTGTAGGGTATAATTAGAATGCATGGATACAATTTTCATTTAGAAATAGTTTTTAATTTACAACACTTACTATATTTCCAATTCTTTGTTGTGTTCTGCATACCAAATAAACGTTTAATGAATAAGTTCAAACTCAAAAAGTAAACATGATACTTGAGATCACAAGACTCAAGTTATCCAAATATAGATCATGCGTGTTGGAAATTGAGTCAATTATTATTAATATTAAAGACGAAATACTGGATAAGATAAAAATAATCTCACAAAAATATGAGATTCAATGTGGAAACCTAAATCTGAGAAAAATGACAGACAAAACGAATAATTCACTATAATCAATAGCAAAAAATACAAAAGGATCTCACAAAACTCTTAATCTATCTCAAAATATGAGAGTCTTTCTCTCCACGATCTAGATCCTATCACTTTGATGTTCTCTCGATACTATATAATGTTTCGCTATGCTATCTCAATGCTATATCACGTGGACTATATATAGGAACTTGTAGTGTTTTGGATAAAATACAATTTAAAAAATAAACTCAAATGAAAAAGGACTCTGCCCAAAAAACACGGCCACTCGAGTAGGAGGCTCATGGGGATCGAGCGATAGGCGCAGCACTCGAGCTATGCTATTATAGTGTTTGGGCACTGAGTTTTGGGCTAAATTTCACCGTTTCTTCCATTATGAGTGCTTAAGCAGCCCGAATCTAGTGCTTAGGCACTAGTTTGCTGTTCAAAACTCCAAAACCAAATCTTTCATTATCCGAAGTCCTTTTACTAATTACACTTCCAATTCTTGATGAACTTTGATCCCTTTTTTCAACTGAAATTCCAAACAAAGAAGAATATTGTTCCTTTTATTATTTAACCATCCCAATCCTAATCACTATAGGAATTTGAGTCATACTCCTACAATATCCACTTTGACATAAATTTCAATGCAAATAATTATTCTTTAAGTAATGCTCCAAATAGAGTGTTCCAAACACAAACTTCGTTTCTTTCACCATGCCTCTCCGGGCATATTCAATAACCATAAACAAAATTCGTAGTAGCGGCAAGCAAACTAGAGCAGCTTAAACCGTGAAAATTGAGTTATAGGAGAGCAATACAAGCATCGTGATAAGCCCTACTTACCAGTAGAACTACCTTGGACCCCAAACATGCTTTAATCATCATGTTCACTAACAGCTCTACTTGAGTTATCTAACCTATTAGAATTATCCCCACGAGCAATTCGATCACTACCACTCCATCTGAGCCAATGCTTATCAAACCATAAACAATCATATCAACCTCATTGAACCTTTCCTAAGGTCTAAAATTTCCTTGGTGACAACTTCATTAACCATGATTGTCAAACCTTGCAAGAGATATAACTGGGACTTCTTATGCCCATTTATCACAACTCTAGCACCATTGCTAACTTTCAGAACTTCACCTCCATCAATATACATGTATACCTTTGAATCAAGAGTACTCAAGGAGATAATGTTTCTCTTCAAGTCTGGACCATGTCACACATCACCAAGTATCCTGACCATCCCATCAAACATTTTAATTCTGACATTGCCAATACCATTTATCTTACAAGGTAAATTATTTTTCATTACCACAAACCCCTTATAATAGTTTCATATATTGCAAACCAATCCTGGACACATATGAAAGGTGCAAGCCATATCAAGAATTGAATTATCATCAGGTTTGAAGTCACCATCAGAAATAGGCAAGACATCTACATCATTGTAGCCATTTTTTGCTAGACTATTTCACTGGTATTATCAAGTTGTCCCTTCTAATCTATAGTAACAAATTTATTCACGTTCTGCCACTTCGGGTCGTCCTTTTTGTTGTGCAATAGACTATATCACTCTCATTAGCCATTGACCTATTCCTTCCATGACCACCCGAATCCTTCTTATAAACAAGAAGACCACCTGCTTAGGCATCCAATTCGACAACTGCTGCTTTATCTTCTCCTTAGAATAAAGCACGTCATAAATCTCGTCAATGGTAATAGTATCTCAACTATACAATGTGGTGTCCTTAGATGTCATATATGAAGCGGACAACGAACATAGCAAAATCAACCCTAAGTCTTCTTCATCGTACTCGAATTTTATGGTCTCCAAATCAACAAATATTTTCTTGAATATAGAAAGATTATCTTTCGAAGATCCACCTCCTGAAAAGCGATGAGAATATAAATGTTGTTTTAGAAGTAGTTTACTGGTTAGACTCCGAGTTATGCATAACTCCTCCAACTTACCATAGTGAAATGGAAATGTTCTCCATTGACACGCTTTGAAGAATTTGATTTGAAAGATGAAGATGTATCTGTGATAGGGCCTTTCGATCCTTACACTGTTTTTTCTCTCATGTCAAAAGTTGATGGCATCTTATCAAACCTCAATAGAGAATCATCTAAATCTAATTGGGTGAGAATTGCTCGCATCTTGATCTTCCATAAATAAAATCTTGTATTGTGATCCAAAAGTAGAATTTCAAACTTCACACTGCCATCTCAAAACAATCAAACCTCATTTTGAGTTGAACGAAACCAAATTGGTACTCTCGGGAACTTCGATCTTTGGCTCTAGTACAACTTGTTAGAAATTGAGCCAATTATTACGAATTTTAAAGACTAAATAATGAACAAGATAAAAATAATCACATAAGAACATAATATTTAACGTGGAAACCCAAATTCAAGAAAACAACGGCAGAGGTGAAGAATTCACTATAATCAATAATAAAGAAGTACAGAAGGAACTTGTAAGACTCTCAACCCATCTTAAAATATGCAACTCTCATTCTTTACAATCTATATTCACATTGATATTTTCTCAATGTTATACAATGTTTTGTTATGCTATCTCAAGGTTATATCACGTGGAGTATATACATGAACTCATTACAAATAATTTTGATGAAATAGAATTCAAGAAACAGACTTAGAAACAAAAACGAACACTACCCAAATAACATTGTTGCTAGAGTGGTAGGCTCGCGGGGAGCGAGTAGCAGACGCGGTGCTCGAATGCCGCTACCATTGTGCTTGGGCGATGAGTTTCTGGCCAAAATTTACCTTTTTTTCCGTTATTGGCGCCTAGGTGCTCCTTGCGCTAGTTTTATGTTCAAAACTCCAAAACCAAGTCTTCTATTATCCAAAGTCCTTATACAAATTAAACTTTCAATCCTTGATGAACTTCGATCATTTTTTAATCGGACTTCCAAACCAAGAAATTTCTTGTTCCTTTTGTCAATTGACAAACCCAATCCTAATCTAATAGGAATTTGGATCATACTCTAACAATAAAAATATCAAAGTATTAATTTCAACAATTATTGATGTGTTGAGGGCATGTCTAGTAAGAATTAGAAGAAAAAAGAAATTAAAATCTTTTTTATGTAGTCTTATAGAGTATTATTACGTATGTACTGGTTGAATAAGATTAGAGTTAAGTCAAAATCGGATATTCGATCTTCTAGACTCACAAGACTTGTTCTACATGACTCGACGAGAATATGTAACTTTGTTAATTGATTAGTGCAAATACATTATATAAAATAGTCAAGCTAAGGAGGCTTGTGTTACATGATTCTCGGTCAAGAGATTATGTAAGTATAATTGTTAAGCACAAACAAATTGAATATGATAATTGAGCTCATAAGACCATCGAAGTCATGTTATATGACTCGAGGTCATGAGATTATGTAAGCATTAATTGCTAAGTACCGAAAAGGACTGAACACTCGGGAGTCACATTATATGACTCAGGATTACGAGATTATGTAAATAGTATGAATCGCTTATCATTGGTTCACAAAAAACATTGCTTTGTTAACTATAAATACAATTGGACTCATGTAACACTTACGAGGTCAAGAGATTATGTAAATATTATTAATTTCTAAGCACTAATTCATGGTTAACAACATTGTTTTTAACTATAAATACAGTTTGACTCACCAAATGCTTACCTTAAAGTTCAAATTTGGTCGGTTGGAATAAAGTGAAATTGCAGAAATCCATCACCGTTTTGCATTTAAATTTGTCATTATCCAAATTAACTCTACCAATCTCGTATTAAGAGCATCTATTGGACACTCTTTAAAAGTGAAATACTCTCAATCTTAAAAAATCAACCCTTAAAATTACGCTCTAAGAAACTCTTTAAATTAATATTTTATTGTAGAGAGTGGGTTTGACTCTTCAAATTTAAAGAACCAAATCCACTCTCTACAATAAAATGCCTTCAAAATATTAAAGTTTTCAATACTCCATATATTGACTCAACTAAATAATATATACAAAGAAAATGGAGATAAATAATAAAAAAATGGAGGGATAGGAAAATATAATTTGTTATGCCTTTCTCTTTAAAACATTACTTCGGGAGCAAAAATTATTCTTTAAAAATAAAGTCTTTTGGAGATTTTCTAAAGTGTGTTTTGTGGTAACTATGCACTCTCTTAATAGAGTATTTTTAGGAATATTCCACCCTTCTCCTTGCTTGACTTTTTTACATTTAATTTGTTAATATTAGACCATAATCCCTGTGATAAGTGTATTTTATATACTTATTCGGAGTCTAAAATAACAATATTTGATAGTTCTTTTGACAAAATATATCCTAATTTGTTTTATTTTATGTCATATGATTGGACGAGGAATTGAAAGAAAGAAGTGAAAAATGGCAAAATCCAAAGTTAGGACCAAATTACAAATTCAATAGTTGATTCGGATATTAGAAGACACTTTGAAGATTATTAGGAGACAATTGGATGGAATTAGAACTCGAAAAGGAATGGAATATGATCAAATTCAATTACCAATCGTACAACTTATATTCCAGATTTTTAGTCAAAGATTGAAACCCATATTGGGAATAGTAAACACTAGATTTGAGAAAATTCAACTTCTATCAAAGTTTTAGTCCTTTGGGCTATCTTTCCAACGCATTTTGAATTTCCACAACAGGATATCGGGAGAGAAATTTATGGCCAAAATACTGACTACTGTGTAGAGATAAAAAAATTTGCACGCGAAGACAACTTTCCTTATTCGATTAGAACTCTTTTGGAAATCAATTTAGATGTGATTTTCAACCAATTTTCGACTCCTACAAATATCAATTTCCAATCGCACAACTTATAGTCCAGATTTTTAGTCAAAGATTGAGACCCATATTGGGAATAGTAAACACAAGATTTGAGAAAATTCAATTTCTATCAAAGTTTTAGCCCTTTGAGCTATCTTTCCAACGCATTTTGAATTTCCACAATAGGATATCGGGAGAAAAAGTTATGGCCAAAATACTGACTACTGTGTAGAGACAAAAAAATTTGCACGCGAAGACAACTTTCCTTATTCGATTAGAATTCTTTTGGAAATCAATTTGGACGTGATTTTTAACCAATTTTCGACTCCTACAAACACATAACAGCATAATACATTTGGGAAGCCATTGATCTTCATATAATACGCCAATATTTATCATCAAAAAGAGAGTAAATCAATAGTTTTGTGAGAAATTATAACACGAATTGCAAGAATTCATTCAAGTGAAAATCCAACTTAATTTTTGGGTAAAGAAGAGAATGTGCAACTGGAGATTCGTCTATAAACCATTGAAGAGATTCAAGATTTAAATATTCTTCTCCATCTTGTCGATTTATCAAGAATCTGGTTTATATCTTTTCACTATAACATGATTTTTTGTAATTTCAACGTGCTAGGCCAAACTAAACATTGTTAGGATGTGATTAAACATTGTTATGATGTTTTTTTATTTAGATAAATAGAATTATATTAATTTATTTAAATTTATCGATGTTTATTATTATTTTTATCGTCTTTTCAATTAACTGGCCAATAGTTGAATTATTTGTGGATTTTATTGTTATCGAGAGAGACAATAAGATTTAAGCACATACGAATAAATATTGTGAGGTTCGATAGGGGGATAGAGATATACATCTATGCTTTGCTTGGTTGATAAAGATGTTCTATTTTGTTAATGCATTTATCATGTTCGTATTTTCCATCGAGAGATGGAAGGTCGCATGAAGTGAATAGATTTAATTGCTATCGAGAGAAACATTTAATTAAAATAGGAACATTGACCAACAATCATGATTTCTAATTATCATTCTAAGTTATAAAATAGAAAACCGTTTAACAAGCGAGGATTCTACATTCAAGTGAAAATCCAACTTGATTTTTGGGTAAAGAAGAGAATGTGCAACTGGAGATTCGTCAATAAACTATTGAAGAGATTCAAGATTTAAAAATTCGTCTTCATCTTCTCGATTTATCAAGAATTCAGGTTATATATTTTCACTAAAACTTGATTTTTTGTAATTTCAATGTGCTAGGCTAAACTAAACATTGCTAGGATATGATGAACCCTTGTTATGATTTTTTTTTATTTGAATGAATAGAATTATATTAATTTGATTAAGTGTCAGGATGTTTATTATTATTTTTATCGTCTTTTCAATTAACTGGCCAATAGTTGAATTATTTGTGGATTTTATTGTTATCGAGAGAGACAATAAGATTTAAGCACATACGAATAAATATTGTGAGGTTCGATAGGGGGATAGAGATATACATCTATGCTTTGCTTGGTTGATAAAGATGTTCTATTTTGTTAATGCATTTATCATGTTCGTATTTTCCATCGAGAGATGGAAGGTCGCATGAAGTGAATAGATTTAATTGCTATCGAGAGAAACATTTAATTAAAATAGGAACATTGACCAACAATCATGATTTCTAATTATCATTCTAAGTTATAAAATAGAAAACCGTTTAACAAGCGAGGATTCTACATTCAAGTGAAAATCCAACTTGATTTTTGGGTAAAGAGGGGAATGTGCAACTGGAGATTCGTCAATAAACTATTGAAGAGATTCAAGATTTAAACATTCGTCTTCATCTTCTCGATTTATCAA
>CAIGRP010127049.1:0-29504 GCA_903798385.1 Fraxinus cuspidata | reverse complement strand
AAATGATGCCTAATATCAATATGTTTAGTTCGAAAGCGTTGAACATGATTTTTTGAAATATTAATAGCACTAGTATTATCACAAAACATAGTTATAGTTTCCGGTTCAATTCCATAGTCACTCAACATCTGCTTAATCCAAAGCAATAGAGTACAACAACTTCCTTTTTGCAATATACTTGGCTCTGCTGTGGATAATGAGATAGAATTTTGTTTCTTACTAATCCAAGCAACGAGATTTGCACAACATAAAAACAACATCCAGAAGTACTTTTTCGATCATCGACATTTCCAGCCCAATCGGCATCGGAATAGCCAGCAAGATCAAGATTAGAATCCCGAGAGTACATGATCCCATAATCATCAGTGCCATTAACATATCTAATAATACGTCGTATAGGGCTCAGGTGTGATTCCTTGGGATCAGCCTGAAAACGCGCACAAACCCGAACACTAAAGGCTATGTCAGGTCTACTAGCAGTGAGGTAAAGTATTATGTCGTACATCGTTCAGGTATGATTCATGGGGAGCAGCTTGAAACCGCGCACAAACCCTAACACGAAAGGCTATGGCAGGTCTACTAGCAGTGAGGTAAAGTAAACTCCCTATCATACTCCTATACAATGTTTGATCAACATTGCTGCCTGTAGGATTGAGACCTAAATTGACACTAGTGCTTATGGGGGTTCTAGTATGTTTCTTGCTGCCTAGTCCAAAACATCTGACAAGATTCTCGGCGTATTTCGATTGAGATATAAATAATCCCTCATCAGTCTACTTGACTTGAAGACCAAGAAATTACATTAATTCTTCAATCATGATCATCTCAAATTCTTGTTTCATATACTCAGCGAACTTATGAGCAAGAAAATCAACAGGAGAACCAAAGACAATGTCATCTTCATAGATCTAAGCTACGGTGATGGTATCCTCAATTCGTCTTATAAATAGGGTCCTGTTAGCTCCGCCTCTCGTGAAACCATATTCCAAGAGATATTAACCTTAGGGTGACTTAACTTAACTCTAGACAAAGGTTCTTTAGGTGGTTTAGCTTCATTATCAGAAGTAGACTCCTTATCGGAAGCAACTAACTCATTTGATGTGCATGGGGGATCAGGAATTGAGCATTCTTAGATTCAGTTCCCTTGTCAATCTTAGCAAAATCTCCACAAGTCTCTCCCTCACTACATGTATCATCTACAACCACATTAATAGATTCCATCACAACACGTGTGCAATTGTTGAACACCCGATAGGATCGACTACTTTTGGAGTATCCTAAAAATATTCCTTCATTACATTTGGAATCAAACTTTCCCGAATTTTCTCTGTCTCTCAGAATGTAGCACTTGCCGCCAAACACACGAAAACGAAAGTACTTGACAGTAGGCCGTTAACCCTTCTAGATCTCATAAGGTGTCATATCAGTTTTGGGTCTAAGATAAACCCTATTAACTATAAGACACGCAGTATTAATGGCTTTACCCCAGAAATGCATAGTTAGACATTTACCATGAATCATAGCTCTAGCCATTTCTTAAAGTAGACGATTTTTCCTCTCAACTACTCCANTCAGTTTTGGGTCTAAGATAAACCCTATTAACTATAAGACACGCAGTATTAATGGCTTTACCCCAGAAATGCATAGTTAGACATTTACCATGAATCATAGCTCTAGCCATTTCTTAAAGTAGACGATTTTTCCTCTCAACTACTCCATTTTGTTGTGGAGTGATCGGTGATGAGAACTCATGCTGGATTCCTTCCTCCAAGCAGAAATTCTCAAGATTCGATTGTAGCATTCAAGGTGAAGCCATGAAATTTTGTTCATGCTCACAATCAGATGTCTCATTCTAAATACTGGAATTTGATTCATCATCACTCAAGGTCACGGCTAAAGCCTTATGATGTTCTTTACCCGAACTCCTTTTCAAATTAGGATATTCACTCCTAATGTGACCATACCACATGCACTCATGACGCTGGATAGATTGAGATTTCTCCACGGGAGTCCTAAAGGTATTTTTCTAACGTCTACCTCTCGAGAAAGGATTAGGAACCTCACTTTCACGCTCCTCAGGCTTTCTCCTATTCCTCATCACCTTTTGAAAAAGTTTTAACGAAATAAGTTATTTCGTCTTCTCTTAAAGTCTCAGTGTCAGTGGACTCCCTCTCAGCTTCTCTAATGGTGTTCATGGCGACGAATTTAACCTTTTTAGGTTGTGAGATAGTGAGTTCATAAGTTTGAAGTGATCTTTGAGTTCTTTAATCTTAACAGCATCTAAATCCTTGCTCTCTTCTATCGCAGTAACCTTAGGTCTGAACCTCTCGGGTAGTGATCTAAGGACTTTCCTAACAATCTTTGACTCGGGGATCCTCTCACCTAAATTAAAACTTGAATTTAACATCTGCAGTTTAGAGTTCTTAACAATTTTTGTTCCCTCATGTATGGTTTCTAAAATATCCTAAATTCCTTAACAGATTCACACATCAACACTCGCCTAAACTCCTCATCAGACACAGCTATGAACATGGCATGAAGGCCCTTGCTAATCCAATTACGCTCATCTAAATTTATTTTGGTCCACAGTGAGTTTTCAGTGGGAGTGACTATACCAGCAACTATTGTTGTAGGTGGAGCCCATCCATTTTGAATGCTAATCCAAATACATTCATCCAACACTTAAAGAAAAGCTCTCATTCGAACTTTCCAGTAAGCATAATTGCTTCCGTCAAAGAACGGAGGGACATACAGTGATTGTTTCATCTAGAATATATAAAAAGGGTCAGGAATCAATTTAAGGCTCCGATACCAATTGAAAAACGCGTAGTTCAACCCTAACAAAACCTAGAGGAGGGTGAATAGGTATAATATGCAGAATTAAAATCGTATTAATTAATTAACAACAAGTCACCAATTAATTATATCTAGATGGTTAATCATACAGTTAATTTAATCCTAAGTTTAAATACCAGAGACCATACATTCATAATATAGAGCAGTAAACGAACAACGGTATGATCATGGAGTAACCCAACTGGGAAAAACTCCAGGCACTTTGCCAGTCAATCTACTAAACGATTTTAACAACTTACAGTCTATCAGACTAGACGACCCGTACTATCTAATCTCTCGATTGTACTCCTTATAGCTCTCACTGGATCCTGTGCACCTGTGCACCAATCCTTAGCTGCTGTTGCCAAAGCTCTCCGTGGAATTTACTACCCAACACTCATAGCCTTGTGGAGTCGTCTATCTCTCGTGGATCAACGAAAAATAATTTGTTCTTCTCAAGCTGGAACTCTAGTCAATTTTCCTCGATCTTCTGAACTCTGACCAGATGTAGAGGAAATGCAGTTTGGTATTTGGATAATAGGAATGAAGTTTTTCTCACCAAAACAATCACAATGGATGGAGGTTGATAGATGGAATATGTTAATTCTCTCATAGATGAAGCTCCCTCAATATTTTACCAACTCCCAAAAAACGTTCTTATGTGTTTTGGTATTTATAGGTAGATTAGGAAACTAATGGGCCGGGGAAAAAGCCTTTAAATCGTGAAATAAAAATTTTCCGGACAAGACTGTAGCTCGAGCGAGGGCACAGCGACAGTCGACCGACAGGCTGTCACTCGAGCGAATGAGGGGCGACAGTCCAGCAACGATGTTTCTGCTTTCATAGCTCGAGCCAAACCTTAGCGATAGTCTAGCGAAAATCCTTGTCGTTTTTCCTCGTTTAGCCATTCTCGAACCCTAGACCTAAAAAACATATTTTCATATAATTGCACATTACTCCTTGACTTTTTACAACATTTACGATTAAGTTCCTTTTGTTTACAGAATCCCCAATTACATAATTAAAAACCTAACAAACTTTACATTGAAAGTCCATGCATGTTATGGATATTCATACATGAACCTTGATGACTATTGTTATGCATCATTAGGCTCCAGATTATCTCACATATGTCAAGCAGCTAGATGCATTAAACAAGCCTACACTCCATATTGTCTCCTATCTGGTCGAGGTGAAATATCACTTCAACAAAGAGGTTTAAAGGCAGCAAACCTCCTTTTCCTAGTCGAAGTGCCATGTATAGGATGACTTCCTTTGCCTGGTCGAAGTACAATGTCCATTGTACGAAAGAGGTTTAAAGTCAGTAAACATTTTCCTCAATGGAATGCAACGCCCACTATACTTCTTCTCATCTCTTCTAAGAGATCCTTTATACAAAATCTTTCCAAGATAAAATCTTTTATGATTGATTGATGTGACGTCTCTACAACAGACACCTAAATGTTAAGTCACTAATCTACTTGGTAAAAAGTATTAGATGTCCGCCCACCTATAACCCTTGTTTGATTCCCATTTTTTCCAAAATACATTTTTCTTTCTCTTTATTTCAATTACACATTCTTCATCAATCTACTATTACAAAATGCATTCTACACAAAAAATAAGGCTCAAACAGTCCCATAAATTAATTGATGGACACCTAGGATGAGACACTTCGACCAATAGATGTAAGCACATGTCTCTCCATCTAGTGGTTCTCCTTTCACCTCTACTACTTTATATACTCATATTTAATGTCATTTTAAAGGTAATGCTACTCTACCATTTAGCAACATATATTCTCATCTCCTTTTCGTTCAACACATATATTTGTCTTGTGGTATACATTACACTTCATATGTCCTCAACGTCAACTGATTTGACCATCAGAGTGTTATAGTACTTGTACTTTCTCTGAGAAGACCATGGGTGACTAACGGTTTCATCCTACTATGTAGGAAAGAGTCTACATGGAATTGCAAACTATTGGCCACGTTAGAGGTGCATTTTTCGAGGTGAAGTAGACTCGCTTATATATAGGAAAGAAATTGACTAACATAAAATACTAGATCAGACCCAAGTCTAAGCCCAAAAATTTTACTTGATTAATTGGCACAATACAAATGTCAAATTAACGAATATGGGACCATCTCTGTCACGTACATGTCATGTAATATATATACACAACTGAATGTCTACATTGATAGTCTTAGTCCTATAGGAATCCAAATTTATAGATTTAAATAGATTAGGAACCCAAAAACCTCACTTTTAAGTGTTAAGGACCTATAATCACACCAACTGAAAAATTGAAAAATCCAACCCTAATTTTTCATAATTATAAGTGTCTAGTAAAAAATTATCAACATTATTATCAATATTTTATTTCTTTGTGTTATACAAAATTATCAACAGTTTAATATGACATCAAGAAAAGGAAACTTTTAGTCAAAGTTTTGCCTAGTCACATGAGAACGTAGGAACAAACTAGTATTGAGTAGCACAATTCGACATATAGAGTCATCTTGCTCGACTCATTTTTGGTTGTTTCTTGCCATACCTTTTTAATGAACCACATAGCTTCATTTAATGTGTTAACATCCAAGCTGCGACTTAATTAAGACCGATTGTTACATACACTCAGTTTATCTTAATTTGAGATCGACTTTATAAGGTCAGCTCATAATGCTGTGGTTCGAGGGAACATAATGATTATAGATTCCTTACAGAGTGATAAAACATCCAATCAAATTAATTATTACATTTAGAACCTATGTCAGCACCCATTTATTTCACCAATCATATGATGTAGCTTCGCCTACTCACTAGTTCATTAATTGTTAGGGACACTTAAAGGACGATTTCATGATATTCTGACGAAGCCGACCTCAGTAATCAACAAAGATATGCCAATAACGTACTTTTTCAGTTCGACACTAGTGATTGACAAGACAAGAATGCGGATGATACTGTATTTTCTTTTCCTATAAAAGGGTGTGAGGTATCTTTAGACAAAGTGAGAACACTTTCATAATTCAAATATCTCCTTTGATGGAAATTTTGTAATTTAGAAGCGATTATCAATAAAAAAACCTTATTTTCTCTCTATTTACTTAAAATTTGACTTAAATTGATTCTTACACTTTTTAATGTCAATCGTTTGGTGCTAGAATGAGGGCTTTACTTGTATAATCAACCCTATTTGCTCTAAAAAAAATCCCTTACAAAAAACCTATTATGGATGATATTTCGGCATCAGGGAATCAATCTCATACCTATCCTGAACAAGCCAATATTCCACAAAATAATGGAAGAGGGCGAGGTCAAAATAAAGCTGGCTATCCTCACATGACCATTATGAGAGAAGCTATCAAAAGGTTGACAAATGCAGTCAACATATTGGACCAAAACCAAACTCATATTTACCTACCCGATACTAGGGTAGAGTCCGCACAAAGGGAACAAGCCAGATGACCTCCCACCAGGAGGACTCTCTACTATTCATGAGAAGAATCGTCTAAAGGTCAAACTGAAGAAATCAGGAGTTCTCCCACAGCAATGGAGCCGGTACAAGGAAAACCAACATTGTGTTTGATAGGTTGGGATCTCAGCACTTCCTAACACCTAAGAGCTACTATGTTAAGCACTGGAAGTAAAGATAAATCCACATTCCTCTAATCCAACAAGGGAGAAAAAAGTGGATAAATGATTCAATCTTGAAAAGAGAAAAGACCAAAGGGACATAGATCATCCAAGGTCTTATCTGAATTGATTTCGTGAATATCATCCACTAAACACTATCTTGGAGGAGGTCTTCCTGCAAACAGGAGAAAAATAAGCATTTCATAGATCTCTACCTCAGAAAAAAGGATTCACCAGGGAGGAACCAAGGAAAATACTACCGGTATCATAGGTCAACATGGCACAACATAGATGACTACAGGAATTTAAAGGAAAAGGTGGAGTCCTTAATTCGACGAGATCATTTACAAGAGCTTGTGGCTAAACCCAGAGAAACAAATTAGGCGTCTAATCAACAACCTCACCAGCCTTGAACAGTTCAACGAGGTTAGCCAATTTACCAAGATCAAAACCCCCCACCTCGAGCTGAAATCAGAATGTTAGTAGGTGGAAACCAGTGCATTAAAGGATCTAGTAGAGTAAGATGCAGACAAGTAGAGATGCACGTATTTGCCAAAATTACGATGTAGGACAACCAAGGCCTGATACTGGCATGGAATCGCCATCGAAATGGCTTGGATTTTCAAAAGAAGATTCGTATGGAGTTTTACATGACCAAAGTGACACGCTGGTGATAACCATGTCAGTAGCTGGCATACATATACATCGAACTCTTGTGGATAATGGGAGTTCAGTCAATGTGTTGTATTCTCGAACTATAGAACAAATTGTAAGAATGGCACCTCCAACCATATTCCAAAAAATTGTAAGGATTTTTTGGGACCCAATTGAAGCATGAGGTCAAATTGTTTTAATTATAGAGCTAGGTGAGATCCGTTGTAAGAGAAAGATTCTAGCGAATTTTGTGATTGTTCACTTGCCTTCAAATTATAACATTATATTAGGGAGACCCATATTACATGAGTTGCAGGCTGCCACTTCAATATATCAACCGCATAACTCCAGACGGAATTGGAACAGTACGTGGAAATCAAGTTGAGGCTAGGGCTTGCAATGTTGATTTACCTAGTCTTCATGTCAAAATATTGAGGAACTAACATAATGATCAAGCAAGGGAAGCTAGATTAAAGAGACTCATCGTAGCCGACCTCACTGGGATTGGTATCACTGAGAAACACCGCAAAAATATAATGAATGACCATCTTTCGTTTGACGATAAGGAGGTAGACCCACATCCTTATCCTGGAATCCTAGTGGTTTTAATACTCATTGCAGGAGTCATCATTCCCAAAGTTTTAGTAGATACAGGGAATTCTCTCAACATACTCTATGCTAACACATTGGAATGGATGGGTATTCCATTAAATTTTCTACTTCCATACTCAAATGTAGTTTTAGGACTTAGTGGAGCCTTTACCCAAGTAAAAAGGTCAATTAAGCTCTCTACCAAGATTAATAAAGTTCCACGCCAAATTAAGTTGAACACTGAATTCGCGGTATTCGATTCCAATTCACCTTACGATGCCATCATAGGGCAACCATTGCTATTCATTCTCAGGGTTATTGTGTCTATGTACCACTACATGCTAAAATTCCCTATGCCTCATGTTATAGGTCAAGATAAGGAAAACATGGACATTGCTGAGAAATGCCAAGTGAATATATAGGAAGGAGGCATATACTTCCCTAAGAATTTATATGATACATCGGATGGAGTCCAACCTTAGCTCATTAGAACCATGCCTCAGGATCAAAGGGGGATAACCTGTGTAAGAACTAGACAGAGTAGCGACCAGACCAGATAATCCATTGAAGGAGCTCAGAATAGGTCATGAACTTCGACCATCCATTTGAGGTCAAATAACATAGTTTTTCTAGTAGAATCTTGATGTTTTTACTTGGAATCATGTCGATATGGAAGGAATCAACTCTAGCATCACTTGCCATAGGTTAGGTATCGACCCTTCGGTATGAGTTAAGCGACAACGATGCCAACCTTTAAACTTAGAAAGGTATGATGCTCTAAATCATGAGGTGCATAAGTTGCTTCACAATGGGTTCATTCATGACGCAAAATATCATAAATCGGTTGCTAACCAAGTTCTTGTGAAGAAAAGTAACGGGGAATGGAATATGTGTATAGATTTCACTGACCTCAACAAAGCATGTCCTAAAGATAGTTTTCCTTTACCAGGATAGATCAGATGGTCGATGCCACGACATGACATGAAATACTTAGCTTCATGGATGCATACTCAATATATAACCAAATCCATATGTATGAACTGGACTAGGAGCATACTACCTTCATTATTGACTGAGGTCTTTATTGTTACAAGGTGATCAGCCTTTTAGCCTCAAGAATGTCGGAGCCACTTATTAGCGTTTGGTCATCTCCATGTTCTTCAAACAAATTGGTAAAATAATGGAGGTATATGTTGATGAATGTTAGTCAAGAGTACAGATGCTAGAGATCATCAACAACATCTTGCTAAAATGTTTAGAATCTTAAGAAAGTATGGGATGAAACTAAATCCACACAAATGTGCCTTTGGTGTGAGCTCCAGAAAATTCTTAGGTTATCATGTAAATTACTGAGGAATTGGGGGCAATCCAGAAAAGATATGAGCCGTCATTAAAATGCATACCCCGACAGGGCCTAAGGAGGTTCAAAGTTTGATTCAACGAATAGATTCCCTTAGCCGCTTTATGTCAAAATCAACAGATCGGCGTAAACCTATCTATGATATCCTATGAGGAGGGAAGAAGTTCGAGTGGACCGTTGAATGTCAACTTGCTTTTGAGGAGTTAAAACAACAATTGGCATAACCATCAGTATTGTCAAAACCAAGGGCAGATGAAGTACTGTTCCTATATCTTGCAGTATCTGAACATGCTACCAGCGCTATCTTAGCTCAAGAAGAAGAGGGAATGTAAAATCCTATTTATTATGTTAGTAAGGCCCTCTATGAAGTCGATCTCTGTGATTCTCCTTTAGAGAAATTGGTATATGTCGTTGTTATAGCTACAAGGAAGTTGAGACCATACTTAGAAAATCAGTTTGAGATTTTAACTAACTATCCATTAAGGCAAACTTACGGAAGCCTGATACTTTGAGATGAATGGTCAAGTGGGAAGTGGAGCTTGGACAATTTGACATAAGATACAAACATTGTACCTCTATAAAAGATCAAGCTTGCTGATTTCATTGTGAAGTTCAGTTCGGAACAAGTAAAAGTACTTTCTCATGACGTTCCATGGGAAATTTTTGTAGACAGGTCCTCAACCGGAATTCGGTCAGGGGCATGAGTAGTCTTGGTAGGTCCAAATTACCAATTATTCTGTGAAGCCTTACCATTTGGTGCTCAATCGATCAATGGGGCCTACCAAATTAAGGAAGAAAGAATGAATAGCTATCTTCAAATTGTTAAGTAGGAATTTGAGAATTTCTGAACTGTTGTGGTCAAACAAATTCCTCGAAATCAGAACAGTCATGTTGAAGCTTTAGCTCGGCTGGCGACAAATGAAGGAATATAAGAGTTTGATAGTATTCTAGTAGGACAGATTACTCATCCTACTATTGAAAAACTAGAGGTTGTTTCTGTCGACAACAAAAAATGTGCTAGTAGATACCGGGCCCACTCATGTTGTGCCAAGCTAATTCCGACATGTGATGACAGGTTGCTAGTTGAAGATGTTGAATTAAAACGTGGGAGAAGCTTCTGACTCGAGACAAATATGTTAAGGATCCGGTAATTGCAAGAACAAAAAAATATGATAATGAACGATTAAATGAGAAATTTAATAAACTCCGACATTACATAATGTTCTTCTTTGAAATCACAATATAAAAAAGAAAGAGTATATTTGTGTTTCTGCGCCCTTTTCCTTTCCTTTTTTCCAACCCTTTCTAACATAATAAGAGGGTTTATTTATAGTGTTACATGTGCAATGATGACTGTTTAATGGAGGACAGCTGACCTCATCTCCTTAACTAGCACATCATCGGATAGGCATCATTTCGGATTGTCTTAGCTTTGAGGTGCCTTAAATGCTTCTAAAGAGGGCAACTAACCCTGTGTTAACATGACTAGCCTTTCCATTCATTGAAACTATCCAATCAATCATTCCAAGAAGATTCCTGGTACTTGAAGATTTTTCGATGTAGGTCATCATTGGTCATGTTTGAGCCTCGGATTCTTTGTCATTGAGCCTCGTCTTGAACTATGGACTTCGGAGCTTTGGTTTGAACTAGTAGTGCTTTAGTGTTTCTACCTTCATTTGGGCCTCGAAAATAGAGTGGGCTTTGGCAATGGTCCTCGAAAAAATGGGCTTCGATCCTTGCTTTATCTTTGGGCCATTAGGCCTTTGGTCTTTGGGCCATTGGGCATATTGGGCTTCGGTCCTTTATCTTTAAGCCATTGCACAACAATAATTCCAAGTCCAAGTATAGATATTTATGTCATAGTTGGAGTTTGATGTGGAACCTGGTTTGCAAATGCAGTAGGGAGGCGAATGGAGCTTCCGTTGAGCCGAAGCTTTGAAGTGCTGAAGTGCCGAAGTTCCTTTCTATCGTAGCTGTCAATAACGTTTGTTGCTGAGAAATGTGCCAATGATTTAATGTTTTTGTACCTTTCTAAGATAAGACAATTGTATCGTTACAACTTCCAATACACACCCAGCCGTTATTTAATTGAATGCGCAATCATGATTATTCCACCATTTTTCAAGGCTGACGTGCCGAAGCTCATGTAAGAGTAACACGCATTAATATGAAGTGTTGATACGAAAATTGTTTGAATTCAATGCGTCAGATGTACTTTTAGATGGATACTTTAGATGAAGCAAGCAAAGATCGAACTATTGAACATCGTCCTTCTCCATTATAAAAGGAAAAATCCTTCTTAAATGCCAGTTTCCAGTTTTCACAAATTCTCTGAATCTCTCCTTATATTTCCAATATTTTTCGGTCATTCCCTCTTCCAGCGACTTCTCCTGTTTATTCACTTTAGGCAATCCCTCGAACTCTTGTTCCTTACCTTTTTTTTTCATAATCTTTCATCTTTTGTTTATTAGTGGCATCTAGTTCGAGTGACACCAATATGAGGGTTACTGTGGTTAGAACAGGGAGTTCCTCTGGGGGGCTCGAAAAGTGAGTATTTTGCCATGAGTGAAGCCCCTATAGATTACAAGGCTAGGTAAGGGGCTACTAGGATACCTTCTGTGGTGACCCCAAAAAGATGGCTAAAATTAGGGATAAGTATAGGGTGCCTAACTTTGTAGAGCTTCTAGTACCTAAAGCCCATGAAGGAGCCTGTTATCCGAGGCTAGAAAGTGAGGCTGTCAGTGAAAACCTATTTAAGCCAGGTATGCGTCTGCCTCTATACCTATTTTTTAGAGCAGTGCTAAGATCTTACATGTTGGCTTCCATCCAACTATTGCCTAATGGGTAGAGCTAGCTAGTGGAGGCATATTTCCTATAGAAAGAAACCTCCATGGGCTAGGACATGCCCCTCCACGTCTTCTAGACCCTCTTTCATCCTAGGATTCTGGGAAGGAAAAATCTAAGGGTTGGTATTATATGACACCCCGAGGGGCTCATTTTCCCTTTGTAGTAGGTCTACTCACCTCCATCAAGGGATGGAAAGAGTCCTGGTTCTAGGTGAAGGGTAAATAGCAAATGGTTGAAGGAGATGAAGTCCCAACTTGTACTGTGCTGACCAAGTATTCTGAATATTTCACATTTAGTTTTATCTTCCAGTAGGTCTGCATCTCTGATGTCTCTTGTTTGTTTAATTGCAGATTCTGAATCTTTCTTTGAGTTGTCCCAATCAGAGTGGGATGTAATTGAGGACATTTACAGACGTCTACAAAGGTCACGCCACTTTGATCGTTTAATCGACAAAAACAAATTTTTCCTCGACTTCGAATTAATGGCCTCAAAGGTAAAAACTGAAATTATTAAATCAACAAGTGCGGGACCATTGTTGCCCCAAGCAACAAACCAGCTCAGCCTCCACCGCATCCAAAACTGATGCAAGCATCTTTTGATGCTTCTAAAGCCTAGAAAGCGAGGGTCAATGAAGAGTCTACTAAAGAGATAGTGCAGATCTCTGAGGCCTCCAAGATGAAGGTTCCAGTTGTGAGAACTCCGGGGAAGTCTAGGAGGTTCTTGGCGGGGCAAGATAAGGAGATTGCCCCCAGCAGTGATGGAGATGCTACCTGAACATGTCCGATGCTCTACTACCAACCTTTACAAATTTTGGACAGAAAGGTGGAGGGATTACGTTTCCACCTGCGATGCCATTGACCTTAAGGCCACACTTGTGAGCCAAAGTACAAGAGCCCTGGGAGTTGCATGGAATCTTAAGAAGTCCTTAAGGACATTCAGAACCTCAACTAGGACTCGATGGAGAAGCAAGCTTCGAAGGAGACAGACGTAAAGAAAATAAATGAGCTGAGAGCCAAACGAACTAAAGATACGGTTAAGTTAAAATCTACCTTGGCGAAGATTGAAGCTCTAAAGAAGGGGGTTTATGAGTCTAAGTGTGAGGTTACCTATGCTGAAGTAATGGATAGGGTGGGAGAGCTTTATCTAGAAGTTGACGCTTATGAACTTAGAGCTAAGTTCTTGGATGAAGTTCCTCAAACTTCTACTGTTGATGCAGCTGAGGCAAATTAGGAGGGTGCTCTAGAAGAGGCTTCAGGCTAGAAGGCTACTACTATGGAAGCGTCAAGTGCACAGGCATCTAACCCTCAGCCATCCCCATTGTAGAATAGGGATTTTTGTAAAAAAAATTATTAAATGTAATGGCCGAGGCCCTCATTTTGTACAAACCTTTATATCAATGTAATACCTATTTTTATTTCTTGTTTTTCATTTATAATTCGATTATGGATTTGAGTAAGTGTAGTCGGTAGGTTAAATTTGAACACAAGTAAATGAACTTAAACATAACTTGGATAATCTGAATGCACTTCAGCATAACTTGTATGATCTGAATTTGAACACAAGTAAATGCAAGTCAGCAAAACTTGAATAATCTGAATTTGAACACAACTAAATGCACTTCAGCATAACTTGAAAATCTCAATTTGAATACAAGCAAATGCACTTCAACATAACTTGAATAATCTAAATTTGAACACAATCCCTGCTAGGATCAGATCCTCCCTTCCTAGATGCCTACAGTTCCCATATGGTGGATGGTACATCCATGTGGAGTGTTTTCCCATGACATTTAGCTTCGTCATAGGAGGCTTGTGTTGTACGCCTCCGAGAATCAATGAGGTAATCCCTTTTAAGATCAGATCCTTCATTCCGAGGCACCCACACTTCCCCAAATGGTAGATGGTGCATCCATGTGGAGACTTCTTCCATGACGTTTAGATTGTCTAGGAGGCTTGTGTTGTACACCTTGGAGGATCAATGAGGTAATCCCTGTTAGGATCAGACCTCCCTTCTGAGGTGCCAACACTTTCCCATATGGTGGATGGTGCATCTATGTAGAGGCTTCTCCCATGACATTTAGCTTCGTCATATGAGGCTTGTGTTTTACGCTTTGAAAGATCAATGAGGAAACCTTTGTAAGGATTAGATCCTCCCTTTCGAGGCGCCCACACTTTCCCACATGGTGGATGGTACTCCATGTGGAGGCTTCTCCCATGACATTTAGATTATCTAGGAGGCTTGTGTGGTGCGACGATGAGTTGCCTCTTTGTGTTTAAGCCTTGATCCTACCCTGGAAGGAACGTATCTCTAGGGATTCATCATTTCTTTGGTCATTTTGTAGGTTCATTTGCCTTTGATGTAAAGCAATTTCTCTACAATCTACTGTATCATGGTTCTAAGAATGATGGTAAGATCAATACTGAGGGGTGTTTTGCCTATTTCTGGGTATCAGGCCTCATCCCCGGACTTTTCCTCTTTAAGGGGCACTTTACATAGGTTCTTTTTGCTGCACACTGGTTCTGAGCTCCACATCTTCATAGGCCAATGTGGGTACAAAGTTTAGTGTGGTCATGGCCAGCGATTGCCTAGCGTTTGGGCAATTTCATTCCCAGTCTAGTTCCATTGAAAGTCCATTAGGTGAGAGGTTGACCCTTTCCCCCGTTGTCTCTATGGAGGTGGGAGACCCCTACTGGCTCGATTCCAGTGGTCATGTAACTCATTAATAATTTTTTGCCTCATCATTTTAAGTAAAGAGTCAGAGTTGGCGAGGTCTTGATTTTGCACATCCTTCCAAAATAAGGTATTCATGTTCAAACCACTTCGTAGTGCAGATAACGCTTCCTAATCTGTAACCTGACATAGTATGTTATTTCATCAATGAAATGGGCCAAGAAGTTTTTCAATGTTTATCCAGACTACTGCCTCATGTCCTGAAGAAGTTGGATGTGAGTTTCTCCCTCTTTGCTTACAGCAAATATCTTTAGGAATCTTAAATTGTGGCCAGCTTCGAATATTCTATGGGAGTAGCCTACTGTACCAAATCTTGGCTACTCCACTTAAGGTGAGGTGAAAGGCTTTGCACTTGATGGTGGGAGAGGTGCATCTTAGGCTCATGTGTGTTTTATAACTATTCGGGTGTTGGTCGGGTCACCTCTTCGATCATACTTTTGTATTTTTGGTGGTACATAATAGCTTGGGACATGTGTAGTTCTCAATTCTTGTGAAAAAGGGAACTTTTCCTCGTCATCATCTAGGTTGTATGATCTTTGGAGATCTAAATCATCCTTGTCGACCTGATATCTTGGTGGGAGATGTGATAGACCTGTCTGGTCTCTCACTTCATCTTTCCACGCTGCTATTTCTAGGCACTGTAACTTGAGGGGCATATCCCTACCTTTCTTCCATCTGCTGAGTTTCAGGAGGTGGTGGATGAGGTCTATTTCTAGGCTCAAGTGGTGGTTGGAATGGCCTATGCCTAGATCCTGCAGGGCTAATTCTATAAATACACTTTTGAACCTTTGTGCATATACTCAAGTTTTTATTCAAGGGGTAAGACGTTCTCCATTCTACCTGGGCCTTGATGGGTCGGCCGGATGCATAATTTGAGGAAAGGTGCATCCCTACATCCCTTTCATTAGGGATACTTCTCGATTTCGCCTAGGGGATGTGTCCCTTTGAATTTGAGTCTCATCATTTTGAGGATAATGTTGTGCATAAAGGGGGATAGGAGGACCTCTCCGGCCTTGCATATGTGTAAAGAGTTCCTGCATGGCCATATTTTGATGGGTTATTTTCCTCATGTTGGCAGCCATGGTTGCTACCTCCCGGGTAAGTTGGTTCACTAACCTCATTTCCCTGCGCCTGTAACGGTGATGAGGTTGCTGCCGAGCAGCTGGGGTAGCCACTGGAGGACCCTCTTCAGTAGGATTATTTCTGACCATCCTGGGGGGTTTCGTGGTTTGAGCTCATCTCCTTTCCAAGATGAGTAACCAAATCATTCCCAGCAAGCTTTTTCCACGGGGATTTCGTGGTTTTAGTAGGAATTTGCACAAACGGCATTAATTTGTTGACCACAAAAACTGTGCCAGTAGATACTAGGTCGACTCGTGTTGTGCCAAGCTAATTCTGACGCGTGATGATAGGTTGCTAGTCAAAGATGTTGAATTAAAATATGGAAGAAGCTTTTCACACGAGACAAATATGTTAAGGATACGACAATTACAAGAACAAAATAATATGATAATGAACGATTAAATAAGAAATTCAATAGACTTCGATATTACATAATGTTTTTCTTCAAAATTACAATATCAAAAAGAGATAGTATATTTGTGTTTCTTTCCCCTTTTCCTTTTCTTTTTCCAACCTTTTCTAAGACATTAAGATGGTTTATTCATAGTGTTACATGTGTAATGATGATCGTTGAATGGAGGACACGTGGCCTCATCTCCTTGAATAGCACATCATCTCATAGGCATCATTTTGGATTGTCTTAGCTTTGGGGAGTCGTAAATGCTTCTGAAGAGGACAGCTAACCCATGCCCTATGTTGACATAACTAGCCTTTCCATCCATTACAATTGTCCAATCAATCTCCAAGATCCATGGTACTCTAAGATTTTCTGATGTAGGTCATCATTGGTCATGTTTGAGCCTGAGATTCTACGTCATTGAGCCTCGTCTTGAAGTATGAACTTTGGAGCTTTGGTTTGAACTAGTAGTGCTTCAGTGCTTCTACCTTCATTTAGGTCTTAGAAATACAGTGGCCTTCGGCAATAGTACCTCGAAACTACGATTGGGCTTCAGCAATGGTCCTTGGCAAAATGGGCTTTGGTCCTTACTTTATCTTTGGGCTATTAGGCATTTTATCATTGGGCCTTTGGTCTTTGGGCCTATTGTGCTTTGGTCCTTACTTTATCTTTAGGCCATTGCACAACAGTTTCCATGATGACTGATCACAAGCCCATATGAATGGATGAAATTGGTTCCTATCTAAGAACGGGAATACGCCCTGAGGATCCCATTAAACCAAGAAGACTCCGGATGAGGTCAGCAAGGTACACATTAATGACAATGTGCTCTACAAATGGGGATATTCAGTACCTTTGTTAAAATGTTTGAATGAAGAAGAATCACTTTAGCTTTGCATAAAGTACATGAAGGAATATGTTGAAATCATTTCAGAGGATAATCATTGGCTCATAAAATCACATGTCAAGGATATTTCTAGCCTACTATGAAATAGGATGCATTACAATTTGTGAGAAGATGTAACAAATGTTAATGCTTCACTCCTAACATCAAGCTTCCACTAGAAGAACTGAACTTTGTAGTGGCCCCTTGGCCGTTCTCTAAATGGGGGTTGATTTAATTGGCCTCATGCCCTCTGGGAAGGGTAGAACGATGTTCGCAATCGTTGCAGTTGACTACCTTACTAAGTGGGTAGAGGCTGAACCATTTCCTAAAATCACCGAACAAAAGACAACTGATTTTATATGAAGTCCATTGTGTTTAGGTTTGGAATTCCTCATTCCATTGTAACAGACAATGGAAAGCAATTCGACAATAACCGTCTCACAAACGTTTGCAAAGAACTTGGCATACTGAATCATTTCTCCACGCCAAATCATCCTCAGGCTAATGGACAAGTTGAAGCAATTAATAAGATCATCAAGCATATACTAACGATAAAACTTGATGCTCTTAAAGGAGGATGGGCTGAGGAACTCCCCAGTGTACTATGGTATTGTTGTACTATGCCTAGGAATAGCATGAGAGAAACTCCTTTTCTCCCTTGCTTTTGGGGTGGAAGTTGTGATCTCATTGAAGGTATGAATTTCTTCTATTCAAACAACAATGTACAATGAGAAGGGAATGAAAAAGCTTTGTGTAGAGAGTACTACAATCAGAAGGTCAAGAAACAAGCATTTGAGGTTGGTACTCTGGTACTAAGGAAAAGTTTCCTTGCCACCAAAGTATCTAGCTCTGGATCTTTAGGAAGTAATTGGAGAGTTCCCTACAGAGTAACTAAAGTACTACTCAATGGATCCTACGAGCTGGAAGATATGGATGGTAGACCTCTACTGCACCATTGGAATGCAGAAAACCACAAAAAGTAATAATCAGTAGGAAATAAGTGTACTTTGTACTGTAAATCTATAATAAAAAGGGTGTTTTCTATCTAAAAAAAGAAATAGCAAAAATATTGTTCCCCAACCAACCGAGCTAAGGTTGCATGTGCTGCAACACTTCAAAAAATTCTCTCTTAAGGGAATTCTAAGGCTTTGCTTATTAGCAAATTGAGCTAAGGTTGCATGTGCTGCAACAGTTAGACAAATTCCTTCTTAAGGGAATTACAGGGCTTTACTCATTAGCAAGTTGAGCTAAGATTGCATGTGCTGTAACACTTATACAAATTCCCTCCTATGGGAATTACAAGGCTTTGCTCGTTAGCAAGCTAAGCTAAGGTTGAATGTGCTACAACACTAAGACTGAGTTCCTCTTAAGGAAATTATAAAGCTTTGCTCGTTAGCAAGCTGAGCTAAAGTTGCATGTGATGCAACACTTAGATAAGTTTGCGTTATAAGAGTAAGTAACATCTTGTGCAAAGTAAAAGATAAACTAACATTCATTCGTAAACAAAATAAGAATTTTACATCATTCATTTATTAATGTCTAAACAAAAGAAAATAAAAAAACAAAAATAACAAGTAAATCCTAAGAAAGAGCTGGGTCTTATGGAGATTGAGTTTCATCTTCAAAGTCTTCATCAGTTGGGGAGATGCGAACTCTAGCTGCCTCAGACAATCTTTGGAGCTCTTTCTTTTACTCCTCCAAAGACTCCAGAAAGAAGACTGCATAGAAGTTTGGCCTTACTCTTCCAATATAATTTACAAAAACTCCTAAGGCCATGATGTAGGCATCCTGAGCAAGTGCATCAAACTCAGGAAAGGCCCTCCAAATCTCCACTACCTTGGTGGCTTTAGCTTCAGCATCTTCAGCCCTCTTGGTGGCCTCTTCAGCTCTTTTCACAGCTTTATCGGCTCAAATTTTCTCCTTCCTAGCCCTCTTTTTCTTAGTGGCTGCCTGTTAGGTTGTGTTTTCTCCCCAAATTCGTAAAGCCTCATTGTCATCCATATATTTCAATTCAGAGGCAGATTTGGCTTCCAACTCGTCTCCCATCTTATTGAGGTGATCTTCATAGTTTTTGCTTTCTCTGCAAACTTTGCTCGCTCAGCCTCCATACTCTAAAAAAGCCTAAGGCTTGATTCTTTACCTCGAGCATTTTATCTAGCTCGACTTTGACATAAGAAAAGAAAAGCAGAGTAAGTAATAAAACTAAAGAAGAAATTTAAAACCATTTAAGTTTTAACGAACTGCCTTATATACCATAGACATCGTATACAAGATAGATCTGTGGATGTATAGTTGAGCTAAGAAGATGGCCTCGCCCACAGGTATCTCAGGCAAGAATTGTTGCTCCCTTTCATTTCAGCTTCTAGTGAGGAGGTTGGCAGACTCCCTAAGAGAGGAGGGAACAGCTGCAATGGATTCTCTCGATGGGGATGGAGCTCGGAGGAAGTCCATGAAGATTTCATGTCGATGGCCCATTAAAGTTTCAACATCTAGCCTCTGCAAGTCTTAGCACCTTTCTTGTGACCTTGAAAAGCTGGTCCCTGCTATCATTGAGACCAAAGGTAGATCTAAGGTCGGTTTTTCAAGAGGCACTTCAGGGAAAGATCTCTCTGGAGCTGAAGTCGTGGGAGTGGACTTAGCGGCGTCTCGTCAGAACGATGACGCTTTAAAGGCTGAACCTCATGCTCAAGTTCAGCCTCTTCTGCTTGTACAACCTTCTGAGGTTGGCTGATGACTTCGGTAGGACCAACCCTCTTATCACCTTTGGCAACAACAACTGTTGTTTTTGCAGCTTTGTATCCTAACATCTCTTGATTTTGAGCTGAAGTAAAGGAACAACAAATATATGTTAAATTTGTGTTTAGGGTAAAAACTAATGGAAATATTAAGTGCGATACTTATGGAAGAAGTTGGGGCAGTTGTAGGAGCTCTCACCGAGGTCGAAGTAGGAGGAAGAGACTGGAACAACCCCACTTAAAAGTGGTTGGAATCAGAAATGATGAATTTGTAGGACCTTTGCTTCTTTGGAAGAGCTCTTACCGTGTCAACTAACTTTTGTATCGCTGAGGTCAAGGTCTCCATCTTATAGTCTGCAGATAAAATAAAATAAATTAAGAATGTGCTTATAAAACAAATGCAGGGAAATAATGAAGTTGTGATCACTTACATAGTGGGCGATAAAGAGTAGGAACTACATCCTCCCTTTTCACCTCGGCAGGGTGGAACTTCCATTCTCCTAACAAAAAGAAGAACTCTTATTTCCACTTCTTTATTGAGGAGTGAGAATCTAATACTAGAGAACCACCCGTTCTAAGCCTAACACTAGCATACAACCAGCTAGTGCTCTTCCCATCCTCTTTAAAGTTGAAGAGAGAGTTGAAATATGCCACACTCAGGTCAGGATGACCTAATTTACTCCACAAAATCAAAGTGGCAACTAATGTCCTTCAACCATTAGGATATAACTGGTAGGAGCTATTCCCTAAGAACAAAGGAATTTACGAATTAAGGATCCTGGAATTTTAAGCCACGCATCCTACTGGAGGAGCGTTAGCTCGGTCAACTAAGGTGGGAATTATTAATTCTACTGAACTAGGAATGTTATATTTCACCATCAGGCTTGATAACATATCCCTCGTCACCACTGATTTATATGAATCTGCCCCCACTCTTGCTAACTTCCCTCATCCCACTCATGAGACCTGACCTCTTCTATCTCCACGTTTTGTTCCATATTTTTAAGGTGGCCTAAATTTTCTGGGTAAATGGTGGAGATTGGGATTGGAGTTAATATCTCTTGACAGACCGAACTTGTAGAAGATGTAGATGAAGAGGATACTACGTCTTCATGTTGGTTGAACCAGGAATGAACCCTAGATTCGTCCGAACTCATGAAAGTGATCGAGGTGAAAGTACAGTAAAAAGAAAGATATTTTCTATTAAGGTAAATACTTGGGAATGGACGACCTCACTCGGAAAATAAATAAAACTTTATAGAAAATTTGGGAAATAAAACTTTTGCTTCTTTGAAGGAGAGATTGAGAGTAAAAAGTGTGAAAATGAAAGGTAAAAACACATATAAAGAGATAGGAGATGAAGAGGCACAACCTAGACCGTTGGAAAATAAATGGTCAGATCCCACCATACTAAAACGATGTCGTTTTGGGCAAAGCTTCCCAAGCAAGTCACTGTGGTTGCACGACAGCTCATCAAAAGCAGAAAGCGACATGGTCAAACCTATCTTATTGCTGTGATAAAAATGAAACATGGAAAAGCGAGCCAATCACGTCTGAGGTCAGTCCATCACCTAAGCAAGGACTAACCTGGAAGGTAATTGTTAACATCCAACCTAATTAAGATTGATTGTTACATATACTCAGTTTATCTTAATTTTAGATCAGCTTTATAAGGTCAGCTCGTAACACCGTGGTTCGAGGGAATATAATGATTATAGATTCCTTACACACTTATAAAACATCCAATCAAATTAATTATTACCAATCATATGATGTAGCTTCGCTTACTCACTAGTTCATTAATTGTACTTAAATGACGATTTCATGATAACCTGACGAAGCCGACCTCAGTAACCAATGGAGATATGCCAATAATGTACTTTTTCAGTTCAGCACTGGTGATTGACAAGACAAGAATGTGGATGATACTGGATTTTCTTTTCCTATAAAAGGATGTGAGGTATCTTTAGACAAAGAGATAATACTTTCATATTTCAAATATTTCATTTGATGGAACTTTTGTAATTTAGAAGTGATTATCAACAAAAAAAAACCTTATTTTCTCTCTATTTACTTAACAAGTTGACTTAAATTGATTCTTACACTTTTTAATATCAGCATAATGTAAAGACGATAGTATAATAATTGCTATAAAGTTATTGATATTTTTTTATTTACTCGATACTTGTATTAGAAATAATAATCCACTTCTCCAAACTTCTTCATTTGACATGTCTATGCTTTGTCCCTTCTTTATGTGGAAGGCAGAGCATACTCCCTTTTGTTCTCTTTGTTTTCCATTGAATCTATTGTGATAATCTTATTCAATAGCGAACCTTATTTACGTGGAAGGCCTTGCATAACCACTTGCGTTCTTTTTGTTTTTCATAAAATCTACTACCATAATATTATTCATAGTGGAAAACGTTTTTGCGAAATGTTCTATGCAATTTTATCCAATCTATGGCAACTATTATTTCTAAATTCTTTTTTCTATATATTCATTTTCAATCAAATTCACAAAATAAAATATCATCACATAAACCCAAAACTTTTACCTACATTTTAACCACACATTCTTAAAAAAGAATAAAAAATAAAAATCATTGTTCAAAATTCCATTTTACACAAATAATGATTGTCAAACATGAGTTTAATATATCTTTAAGTGTTTTCCCCCTTTCTGGCAATCGTTCGATAGATATTTTAATTTAAGTTAAAGTCAACAATTAATTTTAACAATATATTTTATAGAACACACGACTTTTCAACCATACCTTTCATTAAGTTTGCAATTTACTAAAAATCTAATTTTAACAATATATTTTATGGAACACACGACTTTTCAACCATACACTTCATTAAGTTTTATCGCAATTTACTAAAAATCTAATTTTAATCATAAGAAAAACAAGGGATTGAATATGATTATTTAATGTACCAAATGACTTCAAATCTAGCCTAAAAGCTAATGCTGATTAGTTTCAAGATATATTGTCTACTTGATGCTTTTTATTCCACAAAAGAATAACGTATCAAAATAAACCAATAAATTGTATCATAATTTCTCTTCAAGTGGAAAAGAAAGAGCACCTCACCTATTGGGAAAATTGCCAAGCAGAGGCTGTCAACAATGACAAATCTTTCCATTCCAATTTCAAACACCCATTCTCCTCCACCAATGTATAGCCTTGCCAAGGGAACATCCCCAATAATAAACTAGCATGGGCTGCCGGGTTACCCGCTAGAGAAACTTGCCGAAATCCCACCCGGGTCAACTCGTCTCCCCATCTTTCCACCTTAACTTCCCTGGTGCGCTTGGGCCCACCCACAGCAACAATATTCCTAATCTCATACCCAAACAACTGCTGCTCCACCGTGAGCCTCTCTACGCTATACTCACCCAATCCATCCCCTAAAGCATCAAACAATGCCAAATTATAATGCAATGCCTCGACAAATCTTCCTAGGAAACTCCCCCCGCGACTCAAATCTTGTTCGACAATTGTGATCAATTTCGGCCTCAACAAACTCAAGAACCTCAATGTTAACACATCACTCCAGTTATGTCATACAGGCAATGTTGTTACAACCCAATTTTTTTTAGTCAAAAGTCAAAAGTGGAATTGTCAAAGTCATAGTCAAATGGGACTTAGATGAAGCAAATTATTTTCTTGGGGTTTATTTTAAAATTGATAATATATGAGGGTAAGATGGATTAGATTGGAAGTTGATGATTTACTTATATATCATTGTAAAAGAAGGGACTTCCTCTGCAAAAAGCCCATTATCTTCGCATTAAAAACCCATTTCCCATTTTCTTTACACACACACACGGCTGAGAGCCGAAGCAAAGACCGAAAAAGGGAGAAAAATGACAAGGAAAAGGGAGAAGAAGAGGAAGACTAAAGGGGTATTGAAGTTTGAATATCATTTTTCATTCTTTTCATTTTCTTCAAGAGGTAGAAGAAATATTATGTAAAATTTCTACAGTTTTAACTTGGTTCGAAATTTGTAGGGGTTATGATATTTAGTTCAAGCTTCTTGATTGTTTAGCTTCCATTTGAATCAAGGTAAGAAATTTTATTGTTGGGCAAACCTTAGAATTTTTAATTGGATTATTAAGTAAGGATATATGGTGGAAATGATTGTGATGATGAAATACTTACTTGGGTGGATGTATTTATAGAACAAGATGGAAATTTAATTGGTGGAAGTATGATTTCAAGTTTTACTATATGGAAGATGGATATTGCTTGGAATGAAGGTCATGCCGATGAATTAGTTATTAGTAAATGGACTAGATA
The DNA here is from genome assembly GCA_903798385.1 of Fraxinus cuspidata. Lineage (NCBI taxonomy): Eukaryota > Viridiplantae > Streptophyta > Magnoliopsida > Lamiales > Oleaceae > Fraxinus > Fraxinus cuspidata. The sequence continues at coordinate 5,398 of CAIGRP010127049.1, read as the reverse complement.
GTGATATTAGCTCCAATTGAATAAATGATATTTGGGGAATTTAGTCAAGTATGGAGGAATTAAGTTTTAGGAGCTTGTATTTAATATTAGGACTACTTAATATGGTTAGTTATTTAGAATAAATAGTGACAATTTTATGAATTTAGCATGTTCCAGTTCTAAAAGAAATTATCAGAATTTAGAATTTCTTAAATCTGTAAGAAGATAAGTCAGATTTTTCAGTAAATATGTATAAATGGAAAAAAGTATATATATTTGCGAACTATCCACTCATTGAGTTACAAGCTCATATATTTTGTCATATTTTTCCTATTAGGAGGCCGCTGAATTTGAGATACCTGGAAATCGTGCTGAAGTAATGAGCCTGATTACCCATCATTAGGTTGCATGATCTTAGCCATATCATAGCATGTAATATTTAGTTGGGGACTCATGTTTGTAAAACACTTAGTCTAATATTTTGTTTAATGTGCAATTCGTCGATGGGTTGTTACAATTGTTGTAATACATGCATGTAGACATGGTGTTTTGTAGTAGAAGTGCTCAATCGAGTTTAGTTTCATTTGGTTTAGTTGTGGTAGTATTGGTGGAACTAGTGGTTCCCAAAATATATTTGGTCTTAATGTTCATATGAGGTTCTTTGTTGATTTTCAAGTTGGTTTTATTCAATTTACAGAGGAAACTCTATCAAACTTTCAAAAAAAAATAATAATATTGTAGTCATAGAATAGTCAACTAGTCATAGAACAGTCTATGTGGCCTTGGTGGTGGGTCCATCATCTAGCTGGAATTCATCATCGGCGTACGCCACATCTAGGTCCACTAGAGTGACTCGAGACGAGATCGTGTCAAATGGTGCATCCAATGCACCACTACAGGTTCTCCCCATTTGATTCTTAGCTTGTTAAGATCCTTTATGTTCCCAATTTTGCTTTCTAATGGCTAGAACTGAAAAGGGATGTTAAGTGCAGTTGCGAACTCATCCAATCTATGACTGGTCGAGTTAAGAAGTTCTATAGGCTGTCCAAGCCCGGTGATTCTTATCGACTTGATTTTTCGGGATTTTGAAGCTAGGATGTGAAACAAACTCGGCCACTAGAGTCCTTGCATGATGTTAAGGTCGATGAAGTAGACATGATCTACACAATCCAGTGCCTGCTGGATGGCTTGATTGGCTGTGAAATGTGAAAATTTGATCAAATGGATTATTGAATTTTAGATTTGGAAAGCATTGATCAGCTTTTGTTGGTGGGTTTTGTAGAGTATGGTGAGGGGTGAGTAAGTACCCAAGTAGGAGATGATAATTTGAGACAACAGCGCGTATGCGAAGTACGCCACACGCGTTACGTTGATGAGCCAAAGGGAGAAGAAAGCTCGACACTCACCGACAGAAGCTGGGCGGCGTAGTCTAGATTGTCCATCGTGACACACTTTCCACATTGTAGAAGCAAACCCAGAAGTCTAAGATCAATTGAATCACTTTCTTCAATAACAGTAGCATCTAACTGCCCTTTCTCATATACATGTTCCTTTTTACCCAAAACGGAAGGGTCCATAGCTTGGGATCGACGATGCTTAACCGAATTAGTGGCGGCGGAAGAAAGGTCAACGGTGGCGTATTTACAAAAATTCATGGACGACGAAGATGAAGAATTATTGGGTTTTTTGTTGTGTGGTATAAGAGGGGCTAGTAGAGTAGTACTACTGTGGAGGATGATCGGAGGGAGAAACCTAACAATACTGTAGGGCATGTCCAGTAGAGAGAATCAAAAGTATTATGCAGAGAAATTGACAAAAACTCTGATAACAATGTCAGAGGTAGGAGTGTCAATTTTGTTCGAACGACCCAAAAAAGTTTGAGCCGATCCGAATTGTGTCGAGGCTCAGGCCAAGCCCCATTTAGGGGTGTCTGCTCGAGCCCGCGACCGAGCCCGAGCTTGAGCTTGCAGAGCCACATGAGTTGCTTGTGTCATGAGCCATTTTCGACCAATAATAAATAGATCTTTTAAAAAAGGATTAATAGAGGCATGTGTAAGATAGTAAGTTGTTGCCTGCAAAGGCAGTCTATCATGTTTTCAAAAATTAAATAGAAAAAAATAAAGAAATTGTTAGCCAAGTCGGTTCAATAAGACCCGAGCCAAAAGCTCTAGTCGAGCCTAAATTTTTTGACAGAGCAAAAGCTCGTCCCAACTCGGGCAAAAAAAAAGCTCAAATCATTTTTACTCGAATCGAGCTCAAGCTTCGAACTTTGACTCGGAAGTTGGCTCGGTTTGGCTCGTTAACCTCCCTAGTCAGGTGAGCACTTTGTAGGATCTGCAATTTGGATTTTCAAGCCCTTGTTTTTTTCTCTACTTTATATTTTCAATAATATATTTTTCAATAAAATAATTTTACACATAAATTTAAAATTTTTCCTTATTTTTCAAAAACACATTCCCCATGAAAATTATTCCAAAATGTATTTTGAGCAAAAAATAGACTTAAACTGATTCCAAATGTTTCATTAGTTTTCTCTCTCTCTCTTTTTTTTTTGTTTGTAAAGATGAATCGAATCGATAGAAGATATGAAGAAAAAGGTTGGAGACTTTTTGGACGAATCGAGGAAAGGTGGAGTTGTGAAAGAGAGGCCTGTTTCTTGAGTTGAGTGTATGTGGTAGCAAGAAATTTTTGTGCAAATAAATTAACGGCTTGTTTGGTATGTAAAGAATGTAAAACAAATTAGAGAAAATTTTGATTTTCGATTTTTTTCTAATAGAAAATTAGAGTTGAATTTCCCAACCTTTCAAATATAATGGTTTTAACTCCCAATTTATTTAGCCTTTGAATTGAAAAATATGTGAATGATCTATTAAGAAAAATAGTAGTAGAGGTTACACGAAATATGTGCCTCCCTAATATAAATTTCTATTTGAACAGAGGATTAAATTTGAATCTCTATATGATTGAAATCATCAATGTTAATGTATGAATCCCACAACTTTCACGAGATTGAAAGTTGGAGGGTATATTTTTGAAATCACTTAACTTTCAGTTTTATGCCATGTGAAAGTGGTGTACAATGTTTAAAATTCACATTGACATATTTGTCATATAAGGATCAAGATTTACAGATTTAGCCATTTTTTTTTAAAAATAATTATTTCTAAATTACTTTTCTACTACAATCATTTCAACCACAATTCTTTAAAAAATAAAAACTATTTTCACATTTCTTTATATATTTTCTCTACTTTTTAATCAAACATTCATCAAAACCACTTTTTAATCACACAAAATTAAGTGTATATACACTTAATTTTGTGATTTCTATAGGGATGGCAATGGCTCGACCCTATTACTCACTACGTAAGTGAAGCTTGGCCCGAGCCACTAATTTTAATTTTATTTTTTAAAAAATAAAATCCGTCTTTATCCATGTTTAGAACCAACTACTTAAATTTCAAGCATGTGAAATTAAAAATTGTACACAATGTGTACGATTGTTTTAAAAAAATAAAAATAATGTTATAAAATAACAAATTTTTTTAAATATCACTTACCTAACGACATACAATTTCGAGATCCTTATCTTGTAGTCGAAAATGAACATCTTGTCAATCATTCAAGCACATTAATGCTTCCAAAACATCTTTCAGTCGATTCGTAACCTCGGGTAGAACCCTCTTATCCGCAATAAAAGTAGACATCGGAGCTATAGTGCTAACTAGAGGTGTTAGTACATCTTTTGCAATCTCAGATTCCATTGACTATCGTCATTCGTACTTTCGCCAGAAGTCAATTAATTCTTCTAAACTATTTATAATTGTTGTATTACTAGGCATATGATGATTAAAGTAATTCAACAAGCAATGAATTTGGACTTATTGTCTGATTACATACAATAAACATATTAGAACTTATTGCATAAATTTAGTATTTTTAGCATCATCTTCTTCGAAATTAGAGGGAGGAGTAGGTACAAAGGATGCCTCACTAATATTTGCACCCATTCATCGTGCATATAATTCATACATTTCGCATAAAGTTTGTTCTAAATTTCTGTAAGTGATAGGCGTGTCAAAAATTAAAACTTTCGAAATTTGATGATTACATATTTAGTACCTGATAAATTGAATCTAAGGTCCATGATACAAGTCAAAGGAAATAACATAGACAAGTCTTCCCAATATTTTCTAAACTTTAATTCCATAATATATAATTTCACTAAAATCGGGACCATTTTTATTTATTTATCAAAAGTACTTACAATAATATAGAGACGTTCAAGCACCATACATCTAGTAGGATAGTAAACTCAAAATGAAATATTTGTAGATTCATAAAAATTTATCAAAATTCTTTTAATTTTAGAAGTTATATTCTAATCAAATTCATTCAAAATAGTGTTATCATTGTTTTTAATATGCCTATTGTTATAAAATAATATTATTAAATGTTAATTTTCTTCACATGATTGCAATAATAAATAAGTCGAGTTCTATCTACATCCTACGTCCAACAAATGTTTTCAAATTCATCACTCGAAAACAAGCACAATGTTTTTGAATATTTCAAAAATAAGTCGAGTTCCATCAATAAGCAAAATTTTTGAAATAATGATAGAATATGTTATGACTTGTTAATAGGGACTACCACGTGGCCATCAAAATTAAGCTGTGGGACCTGATCTAACCGATCCGCCTTACCTCTTTCGATTTATATCGAGGCCCGTGTTACTCTGAGGCCCAAGTAACTCTGAGGTACCTCCTAGACCCAAGGCTCTCCATCTCATGATGGCCCACATGCAAGGATTTGGTAGTAGTGTCCAGCCCTTGACCTTTTAGCAAGTGGGATGTAGACCTCATTGGCCCTTTATCCAAAGGCAGAGAAAGCGCTAATTTCGCCATTATTGCAATTGATTACTTTACAAACTGGGTAGAAGCTGAACCTACGGAGGCTAATACCTCCAAATTTCTATGGAAGAACATCATATGCCGGTTCAAAATTTCCCACTCGATCGTCTCAGATTATAGAAAGCAATTTGACAACAAAAAGGTAAGAGACCTTTGTGATGGGTTGGAAATTAAGAAACACTTCTTTACTCCTCATCACTCCCAGGCCAATGGGCAAGTTGAGACTGTAAATAAAACTATAAAACATGCTTTGAAGAAGAAACTTGATATAGCCAAGGGAGCCTAAGTAGATGAGTTACCACAGCTGCTGTGGGCCATTCGAACTATAAGTAGGACCCCATCTGGTGAGACTACTTTCTCAATGACTTACGGTACCAAGGCTGTGAGCCCAGTAGAGGTGGGACTACCTTCCCTCCAAAGGATACACTTTAGCGAGATATCAAATGACGAGCTCCTCAGGTGTGAGCTTGATTTCCTCGAAGAAAAAAGGGATGACTCCCAGTTGA
>CAIGRP010127034.1:0-20637 GCA_903798385.1 Fraxinus cuspidata | reverse complement strand
ATGACGAATAATAACTCAAATATATAGTTGATAGCATGCACAAGTATAATCAATGATCAGTATATTTTCTCACACTCTCGGTTCAAGTCTAAATGAAGTAAATTGTATAAGTGACTTATGTGTGTTAAGTGCTACTAATTCTTTGCGATCAATACTCCAACCTTAAATATGTGAGAAATGGCCTGGTAAATATCACTATTAAATAAGTTTATTCCCCTACTAATGAAAGTCAAACCAATAACGCATATTATGACCTATAAATGAAGCTCATTTTTCATGTATATTATTATTTTCTCCCTCTTACTTTGAGCATGTATAAATTTTTCACAAAACTTATATTTTATTTTTAGCTCATCATTTTTCTTTTCAATTTTTCACATTTAATGTGAAGACTCTTCTCCATTAAGCAACTAAGATGACCTCATGACGAGTTTTGGGCCGTCGGTTAACCATAGGGCATCGGGTTATGAGAAACCCCTCGAGCATAATTACTCGAGTCAAATAGACTTCGAAGAAGAGTATATGATGGAATATTTTTATTTTATTTAAGACGATATACTAGAGTTTAGGTCTACTAAATCAAGGTCAATCAATGTTCAAGGTCACCTTACCAACAGATGACGGTCATCCTAAATCTCACACACGCGGTCAAGACTTACTCACAAGATCATAACGTGTGCAGTGCAAATGGTACATAAAGAAACTCATACTAAGTCTCTATATCAACTTAAACAAAGTAATGGAAAATATGCTACAACACATCAATTAAACTCATTGTTGGTCACAACATATATGTTCAAGTAAATCATATATCATGATATAGTAAATAATTTTCCTTCTAATTTTTTTTATTTTCAATTTTTTCAATTTTTTTATTTTAAAAAAAATCAAACTACCTAAAAAGTAAAATCAAACAAACAAAGTGAGATACATGCAATAATGAAGAATCATTTGAAAAGCACAAGCATGGATCAAAAGTACCTTATCAATTAGTATACAAACGTTCTGCACCGTGATCAATTTCTAATTTTTTCAGATCACTCTTTTTCACCCAAACCTGACCAGTGGAAAACTTAGTCCGAGTCAACTCTGTCATAAACTTGGTCAAATGACTCACTTGATTAGTAAGAAAATCAATTCGGCCATCAAAATCCTGATTTCAAACTCTAGTGAAATTTTGATTTTTATTTCTATTCAGGAATTTAGGATACCAAGGCCTTATATGTCATAACTCACCACAATTGAAACATGTAGGGATAAACCTAGGTCCAAAGTTATTTAGTCGTTGATATCTATTCCTAGGTTGGTAGGTCTTATGCTGTCAGTAGGCTTCTGTCCTACGATACCTTTATTTTTGAATTCAAGATTATGAACATTCGTAATTTAGTTGGTGGTAGGGATAAAAATTGTTTTGAAAGTATTAGCCTTATTATGATCGGTCTGATTATATCTTAGGCATCCCTTGTTCCCAGTGGGCTTGTTCAACCCCAAAAGACTGCCCAATTTTTTAGATGCATTAGAGAAAGCAAGATTTGAGACTTGGAATCTTCAATTCGTTTAGAAGGTTCTTAACTTGGATTTCTAATTTCTCATTTTCAACGATCAGCTTACTAACTCTCCTAGAGGACTTCTCAAATTTACCTGTAAGATCTTTAATCTTATTTACAATATCTAATTTGTTGAGGTATAATGTAGACTCCTGAATGTCAGCTACAAGTTTCTCTCTAACTGGCTCAAGTTCATTGACCTTCTGAAGTACGGCTTTATTCACCTTCTTAATCTTAAGACTCTCTTCAAATAATTTTTGATAAACCTCACGAATCTCATCACCATCTTTAGAATCTTCCACATCCTTAACTTTCTCATTATCCTTATCAAATTCACTTTTAATCCTAATAGTGAAGGCCATAAACTTCCCACTCTCCTCATGTGTAGACATCTCACTTTGATTATCCGAGCTAGACTCGTCATCATTGAGAGTTGCATTCATAGCTTTATCCCGATTTCTCTTACCATTAGGGCACTCAATTTTATAGCGGCAAAAACCTTGACACTTATGACATCTCAGATTTAGATTTCTTTCTATACTCACTGGAATCACCTCTATGTTTCTCTTTGGTCTTCTTCTTATTCCCAAACATTTTTTGGAAATTCTTAACAAAATAGGCTATTTCCTTATCATTAAGTGATTCAGAATCAAATAAATTATACTCTTCTTCCATAACAGTGTTCAAGGCTATAGACTTGTTCTTCTTAGGTTGAGATATGGTGAGTTCATAAGTTTGGAGAGATCTAACCAATTATTCAATCTTAACAGCATCTAGATCCTTGCTCTCCTTGATAGCTGTAACTTTAGGCCTAAATCTTCCAGGTAATGATCTCGGGATTGTTTTGACAATCTTAGACTCAGGAATTCTATACCTAGATTAAAACTAGAATTAACTATGTCATTCAAGCTCGCATAGAAGTCATCGAGTGTCTCATCATCCTTCATTCTAATTTCTTCAAACCTAGTGGTCAACATATGTAACTCAGAATTCTTAACAGACTGAGTTTCCTCATGTGTGGTCTGTAAAATATCTCAAACCTCTTTAGTAGCCTCACACATAGATACACGCCTAAATTATATTGGTGATATGGCCATAAATAGAGCATGAAGCCCTTTACTATTCCAATCACACTAATCTAAATCTTTCTTAGACCAAGTTGAAAGATCAGTAGGGGCAACTACATCCGCAGCTATGGCAGATGGGGCGGTCCAACCATTCACTACGCTCAACCAAATACACTCATCTATCGATTTCAGGAAGACTCTCATTCTAAATTTCCAATGGCATAGTTACTGCTATCAAAATATGGCGGGAAAGAGAATGAACTACTCATCTAGAAAACTAGGATTATGAATCAAACTTGGGCTCTGATATCACTTGAAAGTTACTAGTTCAACCCTAAAATTACATAATATGTGAATAATGCGAAATTAAATTTGTTAATTAAAAGCAACAAGTCAACTTTTAATTGTTCTAGATACTTAGTCAATCAAATCAAATTATCATATGTTGAATTGTCACAATAATTAATAAAACAGTAAATAACACTAGATTTGATGAAGGAAAAAGCCCTTAACTAGGTAAAAACTTTAGGACCAAGAAAGTAATTTTCACTATAGACAATAAGAACTTATAGTATGATCCAGCCTAGAAATCCCACTAGACTCATTGATCTAATTTCTGTAATCTCCAAAACTCGCTGGAACGTGCATTACTCACACCTGCTCCCTATCTTCTGGAATTATATATCTCATGTGGAACACCAAGAACGTCTCATTCTTGTACTTTTCATTTGCTTCTAGTCCAACCTCCCTCCAACTTCAGCAACCTCTGAAAGCTATTGAGAAAGTACCTTCCTAATGATATCTCGGAAGTTGGTGTTTTAGATTAGAAGAAATTGATATTTTTCCCTAACTTATGGTTGAATGATCTCAAGAATCAAAATATTAATCGAGATTGTTGGATATGTTCTTGTATCTTGGAATGATGTTTTGAAGATGTAAAATAATGATCAACCACCCCCAAAAAATGTTCTGGGCTTTGTGTATTTGTAATAGGAAATGTTTAGGTAGTATAGGATAGATAAAACTCTAGAAAAATGTAATCTAGGATTTCTCGAACAACACCGTCGCTCGAGGGCCAGGATAGCGAGAGGTGGGGTACAATGAATCTACTTTGGCCGTTGAGCATCAACTAGATGACAAGTTAGCGTAAATCCGATGACTCTTTATTCTAGTTCCATACTCAAACCCAAAGAATTTTAATTCATCTATACAACCCTCCAAAAGACTCATTTGCTTTTACAACTCTTTTGTAATAATATTATTTTCTACAATAATCGTATTCTCTAAAGAATTGCCAACATAAATAAAAACCTAACAATATGGTTCATCATTCATCCAGTACAATGAAAAATTAGCATAACATTTTTGTAATTAAATTACACAAGAATAATTGGAAAACCATCACCACGAAATAATAAAAGGGGGAAGAAGTAGTAGATATCCACGTTCTTGGCTCAAATCTTATAATCGGGCAATGAATCTTCAAAATTCTTGTATGATTCACCTTGAATTGATGTATATACTTGTTCTTTGCCTAAACAATATATAGAATATGAAGAAATTTAGATCGAATGTCCTCTCTCACGTTTTGGTCGAATTTGGTATTTAAGGGATGCCAAAAAAATTGCATTGAATTGTTACCAAAACAATAATAAGAGAAATTGTATTTTTTTCCCTTTTTGTGCTAAGGCTCACGCCTAGGCATGGTTTGAGACATCTTAAGCACCCCATTTTTGGTTGGAGAGCGCGCGCTTCGCCAAATTTCCGTCAGTTGAACAATTCTTAGTATTGTTGTTATACATTTCTCTCCTGATATCCGATTGAAGTGATTCAAAGTGCAATGAATATCTTACTCAGAGGGTTACAATTCTTGTAGAAATATTATTTTTCCAATTCGAAAGCTTTCGATGCCAAAATTGGGTCTCAATATGACGTTAAAAATCTGAAGCGCAATGTTTTCGACTGAAAGTTGGTGTGTGATAATAGTTCATCCCTTTGACTTCTTTCCTCATCCAATTGACCTCTAGCATTCTTAAATATTTATCTTGAGGATCAACTCAACTTTTTAGTGGCACATTAGTTCCCGAACTTCAGGTTTGCTTCATTTCAGCCATTTTCTTTTGCAATCTTGTTCATTTATCTTCCAATTGTATCCATTAAAATTGCATGGTATCTTTGATTTTCATTTCATTTTCCGTCTCATCTATAGATTGTTTTGAATTTAGCCATCTACTTTTGGAGTTCGCCCTATATCACTATTTTTCCATCCTTTTTTCCAATTCTTTATCAAATATCGAGATTTACCTACAAAATGCAATACAACACAATTTATGTAGTATTTTGTCCAAAAAACAGTAAACTGTCATCATTTTAGATTTCGAATAAGTGTAGAGACTACACTTATCACTTATAATAATATTTTCAACGATCATCGTTCGAAAATTTTCAATTATTGTTTACTCCATTTAATTTTTTAGTATTCTCGATTATACTATGGTCAATCATTGATGGAATTTCTTTAGTGATGATTTATTCTATTTAATTTATTATTATTTTTTAAAAGGCCTCATAAGTTATTTATTTTTTCCTAAGGTCCCAATTTTACATGAGCCTCCTCAAAAGATGACTACCACCATTCTCCTCAAATTAGTCACTAGAGGCATTTGGAGAAAGACTACCACTAGTAACAATCTTGTGCAATCCCTCCCCTAGAGAAATTGGCATCGTAGAATGCACATATAGTGCCTTTGAGATCTCACTTAATCATGTATAACATTTCTCACAAATAAGCATCCAAACTAAATATATACACATGTAAGAACACCATAATGGCAATATTTTGTTTTACACCTCATATGTTACTGTGCCACCGAACTGGGTTGAACAATGGTGACATTGCAGATGGTACCATTAGCACATGGAACACAAACAATGTGTGGTCCTTGATGAGAGAAAGCCATTAATCTTTAAAGCTACATCCTGCAAAAGAAGTTAAGTATGTCGATGAGAATGTAAAATGCTATATTTTTCATCCCTTTATCATACGCTTTTGTGATTAATTAATGTCAAAAGGTACTCAGTATTCTTATATTTTGATTTAGGTTGCAATTGAATTAATATGGTAGAATTTAGAAGAAACAAGTGAAAAAAGGACTTGAGTGACAGAAAATCAAAGTTCAGGGACCAAGATGCAAATATTCAAAAGATGACTCGGAAAGCAAAATGAAGATATGAACGATTTGAAGATCAATTGATAGATGACATGAAGCATTGAAAGAAGAAAAACCAGAAAAGAAATCAAGAATCGAGAAAACGAAGTTTAGGACTGAAACAAAATAATTTCATAATTATCAATGATATGCGGTCGTATAGCATTAACAACTATGCGGTCGCATACATGGCAATCGAGAATTGAAGGCCATGTTTCAAAAAAACTACGCGGTCGCAAGAATTTGTTTTATGCGGTCGCAGAGTACACTTCTAGTTAGAGATGGCAACGGGGCGGGGCAGCCCCGCGACTTCGGCGCCCCGCCCCGCGCCTTTCCCCGCCTTAGTTGGGGTGGGGCAGGGTTCGGGGCGGGGCGGGAAACGTATCCCGCCCCGTTTAAAATTTTTTTTTTTCAGTTTTTTTTTAAATAATAATTTATTATTATTTTTTTTATTCTTGGCGGGACGGGGCGGGGCGGGGCGGAGCTGGGCACCCTAGCCCCGCACCCGAGACGGGGCTCCCCGCCCCGCCACCCCATTCGGGGCGGGGTTTTTTGCCCTATTCGGGGTAGGGTGCGGTGCGGGGCGAGGCGGGGCGTATTGCCATCCCTACTTCTAGTACAAAAAATCTGATTTCCGAATTGGACTCAAACACTCATGGAAAGAAATTTCAAAATGTTTTTTTAAACCCTAAAACCATCCAGAAAATACACAGAATCCCCCATACCCTTTTCTCTCTTATTTTGTGCTAGAATTCTCATGAGTAGTTAAACTTTTATATTTAGTCGAAGGAAACTAAAGTCTCAGAACCAATTCAACCGTGAGATCTAACTTATTTTCATCTATTAATTCGTATTTTGAGTATTGAATATTTTTCTGTACTTATTTTCATAATTGTTGCATTTAATTGCTAGGATACCTACTAGTTTATTAATTGTTGCAATCTATAGCTAAGATAAATTTCAAATTCGTAATTGTTTGATCTCTTTAATTTGTGAAGCAACTAGGATTTAATTATTTGATGCGTCAGAAATTGTTAAATCTTGGGAAGAACATTTGAATAAATTAAATACAACCGCTTGTGATTGTGTTATTTAGTTTCATCGATTTCTCTAATTATTAAGGTAGATACTAGATTAAATCCTTAACACTTGTCTTGGGTTGTTTAGTAATTAAGGTTAATTGGATTTCTTGTTTTCTAATTAACTACAATTAAGGAGAAATAGGAAAATAATTCCAACGGTGAATATTGAAAGAATTAATATATATTTGCATTTATGATCAGTTGTGAAATTTAAATGGTGGATGTAGACTTAGTCCAATGTTTGTTCTTTTGATTACTTTTGTTATTCATTAGTTGATTTATTTAAAGTTGTTTGCGTATAATCAAAACCCCTCAATCATCGTTTACACAACATAAAATTAGACTAATCATTCTCCGTGGAATCGACCATTGCTTCCACTACTACATTTGTTTTTAGAAGTTAATGTTTTTATTTTTGGGTGCCTACGACAGTATATCATACATTACCAAAGAAAATGACAAGTTATGAAAATTTTCTCAACACATAATTATAATTAGGAATATTTGAAAGGATAATAGGCGAGAATCCTACAAATTAATATCAACGTTGGTTAAGAAAGCTAAACACTGATGTAGTCCACTTTTCAGCTTTGGTTTGGGATGTAAGTTAGGCTAATATGAATATAAACCATAGAATGTTTCACAAGCAAAATAACTTCCAACCAACCAATCTCCTTCTTGTATTTACTTAGGTGATCTAGACTATCAGATGAACATATTCTACAATGAAAAAACACACTCATTAATATTGAAACCAATAACAATGACACTTTGTCATATTTTATGTAAGTGTCTCATTTTGAACAATTAAGTCTTTCATATTGGATTCTTGAAATAACAAAAGAATAAACTTTCGTTGATGATACCAACTTCTATAAGAGACCATAGCACCATCAATGATTTTCGACAATATCAATTGTCATTGGTAAACACTAACAACTATGTGTAGGTTATAATTGACGAGATAAGCATCAGTACCTTTGTTGGTGACACCAACTACTTCTTTATCTAACATAACATTGTCGTTGACAGTCATCGATAGAGGTGCGTTGGTTATGGTTGATATTGCCAATGATAATAATTCTATTGATGGTCATTGACAAAATTTTGTTAGTAATTATTAGCTCCATTTAATTTATTCTTCTTATTAATAATACCTTGACCTATCACCAACAGAATTTTTCAATAATTATTTTCTATATTTAATAATTATTATTAGTTTAAAAGGCCACGTAATTTTATTTTATTTATTTATTATTTATTTATTTTGCCTAAGGCTGTGAATTGCTTGAGCTGTCTTTAAATACCTCTCCACAATATAACTCTCCAAATGAAAATGTAGTGGAGCTCATACAAATCTACATTAGGTCAAGGTCAAAAGCTATTAACAAGATCCAACTTCATCCTCTCATCCAGGGATCTTAGATGAGGGACCCAAAAGTCCGTAACTCTTCTTTTAGCTATAATATCAATACAAAACTATAATGAAGTACTTAACGTATATATAAATTATATATGTAACTCGTGCCCATCTTTTCTAATGCGTTCAAGCATCTCCCTGACTCCATAGTCTCCATTTTCACACACATTACATCTTTGTCTAATTCTCAGAGGTAAAATATCGAAAATATTTATTTTCATATTTATCTATTCCCGGTTACTCGCTTGCTCTTGAGAAGTTTCGAGTCCTAGATCATGTCAAATTGCATGAAATGTCAATTTCCCGTATTAGCCTTTTTTTCAAGTTAGTGAAGAATTGATTTGATCATCATATCATTTGTTGACCCCAAAAAACGTACCAATGATGTGGCCAACAGATCCAAGTCCTCTCACATCTACGCAAGCTGGATTCCTGTACACTTGAATAAACCGTTAGTCACACGTGGCCTTATGCGGAAGGGATGGAGTTGGCCGCCCGCACTCCAAAGATCAGGTCGGTTGGAAAAGTAATTATTATTGTGTGAGAGTTTTAAACGTGAGCCTCCAATGTAAAATTGGGATAGGCTTTTGGGTGGAATAGTAAAATGTGTCTGAAGTAAGAATATATCTTTGAGAGTCTAAATTCGCATTATCTCTAAATGGCACTAAGTGTGACTTTTATACTTGGGCAAAATGAATGAGATCCGCTAGATGATAGTGTAAGTAGCCTCATCAAAACGAATGCTCTTTCTTGTCATGTACATCAATCAATCATAGCCTTAAATGCGAAGACCACTTTTGTATCCATAAAGCCTAGCTTTGGATTTAGACTTGACCAAATAGGATGGCGGCGGCGGCAGTGAGTTGTCTTGTCAATTACGTAGCACAAGATCTGTTCAGGAACTTGTCACCACCTGATCTTGAGTCGGCTCTTACACTGGGAGTTTGCGTGCAATGAGGTCGGTCCAGGTTTTCTATGTAGGGAAAAGAGGGTTGTTCGTACTTGAAAGTTTGTCGTCTACGTACAACTGGGTCATCTCAGGTCAGTGTATAAGGTATAGGTCCCATGAGCCGTTTACCACATAGGTTAATTGAGACCATGTGTGGGTCCTAGTGTTGCAAGGCGTAACAACAGTCCCCGAAGTCCAGGTATGATTATTCATATAATGCATGGACTTTCGAGTTTGAAGAAAAAGACGTGATCGTAACAACAGTCCCCGAAATCTAGTTATGATTATTCATATAATGCATGGAGTTTCGAGTTGAAGTGGTAGTGAGGAGTCTCTCTGATAAAGTTGAAACATGTGATAAGGCTAAATGATACGAGGCGATGCTCTTGGAGTAGATTTCGAGCCTTTTGATAAGGTTAAAACCTGTGATAAGGTTGAATGGTATGAGGCGAGACTCCTGGAGCAGACGTCGAGTCTCTTTGATAAGGTTAAAGCTTGTGATAAGGCTAAATGATATGAGGTGAGGCCCCTGGAGCAGATGTCGAGCCTTTTTGATAAGGTTGAAGCTTGTGATAAGGCTGAATGATATGAGGCGAGGCCTTTGGAGCAGATGTCGAGCCTTTTTGATAAGGTTGAAGTCGAAGCATGTTGGGCGACGTGTTATAATGATTTGGAAAAAAGTGGTTCTTAATAACAAAAAGCTGGATGGTATGACAGTTTCCAAGGTTCGTATTACAAGCACATTTAATGCGCAATGATGATGGTGTTTTACAATTAGCAGGGCTTACGTGAATCTAAGGAGAACGTAAGTCACGATTTCATTTGAACCCTTGCTTTGAATTTTGAATAAGCGCCTTTTGGTTTTAACGTGGTAGATGAGATTGCAGATGTATGGCCCAGATTAAAGTGGGAGGAAATCCAATGGTGGGGGTTTGTCCATTCTGCGTATATAAAAGTCAAACCCTACTTTACCTTTCTTTTTCACTTTGCGAAAACTAGAAACTCTTAATTGTTTGAAAATCCTCACAATATTCCAGTACTTCTCCCGTTTCTTCTCTGGTGAACAACTCCGTTTTTCTCACTTTCAAGCATCTAAGACCTATATAAGTGCCCCATATTTTTGAACTTTCCATTTTATCCACATAAAATGGCTTCCTCTTCAAGAAAGAATGTGTCTGAGGGGTCTTTCAAAGTAGATATGGCACTGATTTGTGCCGAGGCGGGTGTGCCTTCCTAATCCCTACTAAAAGGATTACAGAGGCCATGAAGGCCCTCATAGTGCATGGATGATACCAGAAGGCCCCATAGACTTTAGCACTAGATGGAGGATTCCTTGTGGCCGATGGATATCAAGGAGGATGAGTTGGAGACCTTTAGGAAGAGGTATATGATCCCAAATAACATAAAGATGTTTGTGCCGACCCCGGAGGAGAGAGCTTGCTTCCCTAAATAGGAGTATGTGGCAGTGAGCGAAGCCATTTTAAGTGGGGGTATGAAGCTTCCACCACACCTCTTTTAGGTATATCCTTAGGTATTATAACTTGGAACCTACCTAATTAGTGCACAACGCATGGAGCCAATTAGTAGGGGTCTTTTATGGAAAGAGGTCACTCTTGGCGAGGATATGCCACCTCACATTTTCTAAACCATTTTCCAACCTCGAGCCTTGAGTGGGGGAAGTGACTACAAGGGATCGTACTGTATGAACCCCTGTGGCTCACACTCTCCCTTTATTTGGGGGACTCCACCTCTATCAAGAACTGAAAGTTATCTTAGTAGGGTCGCTGGCAAATGATGGAGGGAGATGCAGTCCCAGAGATTACCGTGCTAACCCAGTACCATGAGTATAGTGAGTCGAGCTTTCATCTAGTGTAACATTTTCTTTGTGCATTTATTCATCATATCCTGTGTCTAATGTAAGATTTGTACAACTGTAGTCAACCAGTTCGAGCTTGAGCCATCTGAGTAGAGCATCATAAAGGCTATCTACGAGCTGACCTCAGAGATGAGGTTTTTCAAAAATGTCATTGGCAAGCGGAACCTCTTTGTCATGCACCAGCTGATGGCTACCAAGGATAAGGCAGTTCTTAGTTATTCATCTCAGAGGTTCTGGCGTTTTAAAGTTTTTCGATCTGACTACTAACGCTTCTTCACCTTTTGTTTGTAGGCCAGCATGATAAGAAAGAATATGTCAAATCTGAGATGTTCTATATGAGGCTCATAGGAGAGGTGAAAAATAAGAAGCCCATGAGCTCCTCCTCCGCTACTTACAAGAAATAATGGGACAAGCTAACTTGCATATCCAAGTTGAACTCACCGCCTTCTCCAGAAACGAAAGGGATAGAGGCTAAGACTTCGACGGAGAGGCAATAGAAGTGACAGTTAGTGCTGACCAAAAATACCAAGCCTCTTTATCCCCAAAGCGCTAGACGACCATTGGGAGAGTCCCTTCGACGACCCATTGTAGTGGAGCCCATCTCCTCAATGAAAATTGTGGATGTCGAATAAACGACAGAGGAGGAGGCATGCCTTATTAGACAGAGGTGGGGGTAGGGAAGCCAGGAGTGGCTTGTCTGAAGGAAAGGTCCAAAACTTCCTTTGTGGGAGATCTGACGAAATTGCCTCCACCGTGATGGAGATGCTTCCCCCCGAGGTCTAATGGACTACAAAGATCCATCACAAATATTGGAGGTGGATGCATGTCTTGCCTTGTAGACTCGCTCTCAAGGCTTCTTTTTAAATGCCCAAATAGAGATGAGGAAAATGCAGGACTTCAATAAAGAATACCTCACAAAGGCAAAAGATGATAAGGTGGCTCTAAATAAGGTTGAGACGTCTTCAACTAATGAAGCCATGGAAGCCTCCAAGGTGAAGCATGCTGAGGCAAAGTCGAGAATGGAAGCACTTGCCAAGGAAAATGATAAATTGAAGAAGAAAATCCATCTCTGCAAAGTTGAAGTGAATGCTCTGATGAAACTTGTAGAGAACTTTGACAATCTATAGAGGATCGCTTCGTCAGCATTGGAGGTTGCTAACAAGGAAAATGGGGAGCTGAAGGTTTATGTTGAAGAGCTGACTCTTGAAGCTACCAACTTAAAGCAATAGTTGAGTGGGGCAGAGGAGGCGGCTGTGAATGACTATATAGCTCACTTTCATGAAACGACTGAGTATGACGGCTTCGACTTATACTGGAGGATGGTCGTATACAATGAAGTCTTTGGAAGACTTGTTGAGTTACATCCCCACCTGGATCTGGCGGCCCTCAAAGAAGAATTCATGCTTGTGGAGGCGTCCACTCCTACCACGAGGTTGAAGATTCTATGGAGGAGGTTGACGCCCCCTGTAAAGCTACAGGAGGATGATGCTGCGTCTTAGATTTTTAGTCCTTGTACTGAACTTGGTTGTAACAGCCCCATCCCCTCCTTGTACTGAACTCGGTTGTATATATAAAAGAATTCTTTCCTTCATTGCTCTTCATGTTTGTTATGGTTATAACCTTAGTGCCAATAACACTTAAGCTTGTCACAATCGGTTGGACTCGAATGAACAACGTAGGAGCTCGCCATGGTAGACTTTAAACATTAATAGAATATATGAGCTCGTCATAACTAATTTAATTGAACTAACATACGGGCTCGCCATAATTAATTAAACCGAATTATCATATGAGCTGTCATAATTGATTTTGGACGTTGATAATAATATATGAGCTAGTCATAATTATTTTAGTTGAAGTAACATATGGGCTCGCCATAGTTAATTGAATCGAGTTAATAACATATAAGCTTGCCATAGTTGATCTTGGATATTAATGAAATGTATGAGCTTGTCATAATCACTTTAATCCGAATTAACAACTTATGGGCTCTCCAGAGCTGACCTTGATTAATGAATGGAAATATGAGCTCGTCATATTTAATTGAACTAAATTAACAACTTATGGGCTTACCATAGTTGACCTTGAGGAATAAAAATAACGTATGAGCTTGTCACCATTAATTGAACTTGATTTAACAACTTATGGGCTCGCCATAGTTGATTTTGAATAAACAATGAAAATATGAGCTCGTCATATTTAATTGAACTAATTTAAAAACTTATAGGCTCGCCATATTTCAACCGCTGGTGGTGTATGAGCTCATCATACTAAACATATGAGCTTGTCATAGTTAAGAAGAGTTGTTGAAATGACATTTGCATTAATAAAAAAATGTACATAAACAATGATCATGGCCTTACTAATCATACATTCTCAAATGTTCTTCATTCCAGGGGTAGGGTTGCACCTTTCCATCCAAGCTTTTAATTAGAAAGGTCCCTGGTTTGACATCGCCTGATATACGGTATGGGCTCTCCCAGTTCGAACCTAATGTGCCAACGCAAGGTTCTTTGGTAGAAAGGAAGATTCTCCTGAGTACAAGATCGCCTCTTCTGAATGATTTCTTCTCGATTTTGGAATTGTAGTACCTTGCCATTTTTCTCTAATAGGAGGCCAGCTTTATCTGCGAATCGTCTCTACTTTCTTCAAGGAAATTAAGCTCACACTACCTTAACTCCTCATTGGATATTTCGTTGACGTGCGACAGCGAGATAAAGGAAGACCCACTTAGACTGAGCTCATGGCTTCAGACCCGTATGCTATAGAAAAAAGGGTTTATTCTGTTACAGTTCGACTAGTGGTGTGAATTACCCACAACACATGGGGGAGCTCGTCCATTCACGTCCCTTTTTTGATACATCAAGTTTCTTTTTCAAGAGGTGCTTGATTGTTGTCTTGTTAACTACCTCAACTTGGCCATTTGCTTGGGATGGTGAGGGGAAGAGAAATGCTTCTTGATGCCCAATTTGTCGCATAAGTCTCTAAGCTTCTTATTGTTGAACTGTTGCCCATTGTCTATTACGAGTTAGTAAAAAATCCCGAACTGACAGATGATATTCTCCCAGGTGAAGTTATTAGTATTTACCTCATTATTTTTGTTAACAGCTCCGTCTCGATCCACTTAGTGAAGTAATGAATAGCGACAATTGCGTAGTTTGCATTTCCTTTCCCTTATGGCATGGGACCTATCAAATCAACCCCCAATTTGGTAAAAGACCAGGCGCTAGATACCACAGTCAGCTATTGTGATGGCTACCTTTAAGTAGAGGAGGAATACTGACACTTGTCGCACTTTCTCACAAATTACATTGCGTCTTTCTTTAAAGTCGGACAATAGTATCCTTACCTTAACACTTTCTGAGCCAGTGCTGACCTCCCTATGTGGCTGTCGTAAACTCCCTCATGAACTTCTCGTATGACATAATTGGCATCTTCCATTCCAGTGCATCGTAAGAGTGGGGATGAGAAGTCTCTTTTGTAAAGTATTTCGTCCTGGAGCACATAGTGGACGGCTCTGCGTCTAAGTTTGTGGGTTTCTTCTTTATTCTCCGGTAGTATGTGATCCTTGAGGTGAGCTATTATAGGTTGCATCCATTGTGGGGTTTCCTCAATCCACATTACCTAATCCACCTTGGTTGTGGATGGCATAGGAAGGTATTCAACTGGTACAATCTTAATCAGCTCTGAAATCTTACTGCTGGCCAATTTTAATAGAGCATCCACGTGCAGGTTCTCTATTCTAATCGGGTCAGCTCAAATTTTCCAAAACAAGAGACCAGGTCCATAATCTTCTTTAGGCATGTTGCCATTCTTTTATCCTTGGTTGCAGAGGTGCCGTTAAGCTGACTTACAACAAGCTTTGAGTCGATACAAACAGCTAGGTTTTTGACCTGCATTTCTTTGGCCAATCTAAGACTTGCTAGAAGTGCCTCGTACTCAACTGCATTATTGGAGGTCTTGAAACCAAACCTCACCGCACAGTTAAGCTTGTGACCTTTTGGGCTCTCTAGCAATACACCAACCCCCAGAGCTCGTTTTTCCAAAAGACCCGTCAACAAACAATTTCCAGACTGGTGGGTCTGCTAGTTCCATCGCCACATGGATGTCCGTTGCCTCAGTAAATTCCACTATGAAGTTAGTTAATGCCTACCCCTTCATTAAGGTTCTAGAATGATACAAGATGTCGAATTCGCTTAACTCCATAGCCTATTTCATCAGCCTCCTTGGAGCATCTGGTTTTTGGAGCACCTGCTTTTAGGAAGGCTTGTCAACACGTGTATACTATGGGCCTAAAAATAGGGCTTCAACTTCCTAGAAGCGATCATAAGGGATAAAGTAAGATTTTCCTTGTTAGTGTGACGTGATTCAGTCTATAGGAGAGCCTTGCTTACGTAGTAAACAAGTAATTGCATGCCGCTTTCTTCTCTTCCCAACACTGAACTTACAACCTCAGCGTTTACGGCTAAATATATGAACATCGCTTCTCCCTCTTTGGACTTTGAGAGGAGGGAGCTTGCCCAAAGTACTTCTTCAACTCTTGAAAAGCCTTTTCTACACTCCTTGTTTCACAGGAACCTCTTTCCTCACTTTAAAACCTTAAAGAACAAGAGACATCTATCAGTTACTTTAGAGATGAAGCGGCTCAGTGCGGCTATACAACCTGTCAGACTCTGCACTTCTTTGAGCTTGCAAGGGGACTTCATATCCAGCAGGGCCTTAATCTTTTCAGGGTTTGCTTCAATACCTCTCTGGTTGACCATGTAACCTAGAAATTTCCCAAAAGCTACATCGAAAGCGCATTTTAAAGGGTTCAGCTTCATTCGGTATTTCCTTAAGATTTTGAAAGTGGCTTCCAAATGTTCTATTTGGGTCACAGTCTTGAAGCTTTTCACCAATACGTCATCAACATACACTTCCATTGTGTTGCCTATGAGGTCGGCAAATATCCTATTAACTAGATACTGATAAGTAGCCCCAATATTTTCAGACCAATAGGCATCATTTTGTAGCAATAAAGGCCTCTATCGAAGATGAATAAGGTGTTCTCCTTGTCAGCTAGATACATGGAAATTTGATTATATCCTGAGTATGTATCCATGAAGCTTAAGAGCTCATGACCTGTGGTGAAGTCAACTAGCTAGTCGATCCTTATGAGCGG
Source organism: Fraxinus cuspidata (assembly GCA_903798385.1). NCBI lineage: Eukaryota > Viridiplantae > Streptophyta > Magnoliopsida > Lamiales > Oleaceae > Fraxinus > Fraxinus cuspidata. Next base: position 4,326 of record CAIGRP010127034.1, on the reverse strand, counting down.
AAAGCTGTCCTTTGGATATGCTTGGTTGAGGTTCGAAAAATCTATGCAAACCCTCCACTTTCCATTGGATTTCTTCACTAAAACTGAGTTGGAAATCCACATGGGGTACACTGCTTACCTTATGAACCCATTGGATATAAGCTATTATACCTCTTTTTTCAAGGCTATGTATCGCTCCGGGTTCAAGGCTCTTCTCTTTTGCTTGTGGGAGGTGACCTTCAGATCGACATTAAGACGGTGACAGCTAACCTTGTGGTTCATGCCCACCATATCTTCATGCTTCCAGGCAAACATGTCTAAGTTGTTGAGCAGAAAGCTTTTTAGCCTCATCTTTTCTTGTAACTCAAGCTCATTTCCTACTTCCAGCATCTTTGCAGGGTCATTCAGGTCTACAAGGAAAGATTCAAGTTCCTCCACTGGGGTCACTTGTAAGTTTGATTCGATGACCCTAGGGTCTAAATCTACATCGATGACCCTAAGGCATCTATCATGTTGACGTCTCTCTTTTGTTCAGGGGTAGGACCTTCTTTAGGTGTGTCAACCATTTCAGCGTCCATCAGGACCATAATTACATTGCGGAGCTTGAATTTTCTCAGGGAGCTAAGGTAGCATTCCCTCGAGCTTATTTGGTCTCCTCGTAGTGTAGCAATTTCTCTTTCGGTGGGGAATTTCATGCATAAGTGGTGTATTGAGGTAACAATCCCAAGTTCTTTTAAAGCGGTCATCCCAACTCCGTAGTAAGCAGATAGGTGATCTACAATGAGGAATTCCCTGAAGTGATGAGTCGTAAGTGGGGGTTCCCACATTTCCACTGCTAGTGTGATCCTTCCCTTAGGAATGATGCTATCGCCGACGAAACCATATAAGGGGACGGTTGTGGGGGTGAGCTCATGATCTACCATCATTTTGTCAAAGGTGGTTCAAATATGATATTAACTGAACTCCCATTATCCACAAACATGTGCTTAAGCCTATTTCTATCCTCAACGGATCGTACCACCAAAGCATCGCAATGGGGGTAATGAACCCAATGGTGTCTTCTTGTGAAAAGGTTATTGGACGGATGCTTCCAACTCCACGAGCGGTACTATTGATTAAGTAGCTCATCATGGGATGATCTTTTTCTTCCCTTGCATAATTTCTCTGAGAATTTCTAGACTCCCCTTCTACATGTGGACCACCAATAATGGCGTCAATTTCCTTGATGGAGGCATTATCCGCGTTGGCTGGTGGGCTCTATCTTTGGCTTTACCCACCTCTTGGCCTATTTCTTTCCTCTTCGTGCTCCTCTTGCATCGCCTCATCATGCCTAGGCCCCCTCTCATGCCTAGGATAAGGCGCGTTCCTTTGTACTTAATGGGTGTTTCTTCTCTCAACATGTGGCCTGTTGGCTCTTCATGATATGACCTGGACATGCAATTTTCAGTGATGTGGCCGTTGGTTTGATGGTAGGTGTAGTATTGCCTATCTCTAGGCTCCATGTTCCTTACTTTACCTCTTCCCCTGGATTGGTACGATTGTCTTTGAGCCTCATTTCTGAGCTCTTCATATGCAAAAGTTGGCACTGCATTTAACATGGCATGGCTAACGCTTGGCCTGAGATAGGGGCGATTGTATGTCCTGCTTGGGTCCATTGTTGGTTTACCAAGTGTGATACAGGATTTCGCCGTTGTCTTTGAGACCGTGGGAGTCCAGCGAAGTTCGATTGCGGTGATCAATCAGCTTCTTGTTGACAATCTCACTTCTCATCGTTTCTACTAAGGCATCAAAAGAGGTAGGATTCTTGTTTCGCACATCCTTCTAAAATAGTATGTTTATGTTAAGGCCTTCTCTTAGAACATAAAGGGTCTCTCTATCCGTAACCTACTCACAATAGGTCATCTCATTCATGAAGCGAGCCAAGTAACTTTTCAAGATTTCACCTGCTTGCTGCCTCATGTCCTACAGCCTTTGAATGGGGGCTTCCCCTTCTTTGCTAGACAAGTATTGGTTTGAAAATGCCTTTTTGAGGTCTGACCAGCTCCTAATGCTGTTGGCTGGGATATGATTGTACCAAATTTCTGTAGCCCCAGTTAATATAAGATGGAAAGCTCTGCACTTTAGCACTGACGAGGCCCCTCGTCTCTACATGTGGGTCTTGTAGTTGTTGATGTGATTCGCCGAATCATCATTTCTTTCTTATTTGGGTATCTTTGGTGGCACGAAGTAGTTTGGAATTGTGGGCACTTCTCAACTTTTGGGAGAAGAGCAGACTTTCGTCATCGTCATCTAACTCAAAGGACCTGCAGGACTGTCGGAATCATCTTTCTCTGTTTGGTAACGAAGGGGTCGCGACGTTTCGGCATGATTTCTCAAATTCGTCTCGTCTCGTCTCTTCTCTCTCGCCTATTTCTAGGTAGAGAAAGGGAAACTCCCAGAGGTTCATACTCTTGATATTGTTCTGGCCCTCTTTGAATGGGGGTAGTTGGTGAGACCTATTTCTAGGCCTTGATGGTCCAATTCGATCAAAAACACTGGTGGATCTTTGGGGTTCACATTCTTGAGGATATTAAGTTTCACTCCTGTGGCATGTTTCCACTGGGTCGGCTAGTAGCATAGTTGATGGAGGTGTCCATCTCCATCTCCTTTTCTGCTTGGCTGATCTCTCTTCTGTGTGTTTGAGGGTAGGTTGCGGTGTCATTTTCTTCGCCTTTTTGGGTAAACACTCCTTGTTGAGGTATTTGGTATCCTACCTGTTGGTGTATCTACATGAGTAGCAGCTGTATTGTGGCATTTTGCTGGGCCATGTTTCTCATATTTGCAGCCATCTCCCTACTTCCCAGGCTAAGTGTCCTGTGATACCGTCTTGCCTGTATTTTGTTCGGAGGACCTCTTATTCAGAAGCCTCTTGCATTTCATAGTAGTTAGAACTCATAAGGTGTATTTTGGCTTTGAGCCAAAAGTAGGCATTTTAGGTGCTTTCTCTTTGCAACGGTTCTTTCTTTAAGCTTCTGCTTTAGATGATTTTTACCACAAGGATGTTCGAATTTCTCAGAGACGGCGTCAATCTGTTGATCCCAAAAATGTACCAATGATGTGGCCAACAGATGTCAATGCCTCTCATGTCCACGCAAGCTAGATTCCTGCACACTTGGACAAACCTTAGTCACACGTGGCCTTCTTTGGAAGGGATGTAGTTGACCTCGTGCACTCGGACAGTCAAATCAATTGGAGAAGTAATTATGAGTGTGTGAGAGCTTTAAACGTGAGCATCTAATGTAAAATGGAGGTCGACTTTAGGGTGGAAGAGTAAAGTGTTTGTGAAGCAAGAATATATCATTGAGAGTTTAAACGTGGATTACCTCTGAATGACACTAAATATGAGCTTTTATAACTGGGCAAAATGAATGAGGTCTGCTAGATGGTAGTGTACGTGGCTTAATCCAAACAACTTCTCTTTCTTGCCATGTACATCAATCTATCGTAGCATTAAATGTTAAGACCACTTTTGTAACCATAAGGCCTAGCTTGGGCTTTAGACTTGACCAAATAGGATGGCGATGGCGGCAGCGGCAGTGAGTTATCTTGTTAATCATGTAGCACAAGATCCATTCAGGATCTCGTCACTGCCTCGTTTTGAGCCGACTCTTACACTAGGGGTCTGCGTGCAACGGGGTCGGTCCAGATTTTCTATGTAGGGAATAGCAGGTCGTTCACACTTGAAAGTGGGTCGTCTGTGTACAACTGGGTCGTCCCAGGTCAGTGTATAAGGTGTGAGCCCCCCGAGCCGTTCTCCACGTAGGTTAATTGAGACCACGTGTGGGTCCTAGTGTTGCAAGGCGTAACAACATTCACAAATGAAAAGGTATGTTGATGCCTTATTTTCCTTTGTCAGTAACAAATGAAGAAATATGTTGATGCCTTATGTTTTTTTACTGGCAAGTTAGAATTAAAGCTAAAGAGAAGTTTAATTTTATTCTCATGTGATTAGATAAAACAATTTAATAACTAAATTGAGGTGGATCAACAATGTAGAACTTAACATGGAACTAATTCAAAACCACAAAGAAAAAGAAGACATGATCAAATGCCACAACAACAGTTGAAGAACTTGTCCCTTCGACCATCCTAAAGTGAAGATGCCCTTTATAACCAAATGAATTAAATTTAGTGATCACTTAAAACGAGAAACTAGAAATTATGAAGGTCGGTGTATAAGGCGTGAGCCCACCGAGCCATTCTCCACATAGGTTAATTGAGACCATGTTCCACGGGGTGCCTTTCTTCTTGACACAGAAAGGGACACCGTGCGGCAGTAGTCTGCTCTGCTAGATTACCTTCCGCCTA
>CAIGRP010127026.1:0-21534 GCA_903798385.1 Fraxinus cuspidata | reverse complement strand
GTTTCAATCTATATAATGATCTTTACAATTTAATTGAGAACATGGTTCTCGGGCATGTATCATTTGTTTCTCGAACTTTAAGTTCTTTAGGAACTTTTATATATATGTCACTATCAAGTGAACCATACAAATAGACAGTCACTACATCCATAAGGCGCATATCGAGCTTTTGTGACACAGTCAGACTAATTAAGAATCTAAAAGTGATGGTGCCCATTACGGGAGAATATGTTTCATCATAATCAATTCTTGGTCTTTGTGAGAAACCTTGAGCTATGAGTCCTGCCTTATATCTTGTAATTTCATTATTTTCATTTCTCTTTCGTACAAAAACCCATTTGTATCCAACATGAATTACATTTTCAGGTATTCGAACTAAATGTCCAAACACTTTCTGTTTCTCTAAAGAATTCAATTAAGCCTGTATAGCTTATTTTCACTTTGGTCAATCATTTGCATAATATCAAGAGCCGCGTTAAAGACAAAAATATTGTTTATAGCAACACTACTTCATTCCCATAATTTATGAGATAATATTTAATTTATTGAAACCTTATTATTTTCAGACACTTGTGGTTATTCAGGAAAAATATTTTCAATATTTGATTGATCAATTGTTTCTAATGTTACTTCTTTGAAATTGTTGGTTGATTTTTATCTTGTACTTTTCTTTTTCGAGATATGGAGTATTTTGAACCAACTGGTCGACTACGCTTGTGGCGTATTTGAGATTCATTTGTTACAAAACATTGTCCTGCGGAGATCAATTTTTGCTAGAATATTTTCTATTGTTATAAATGACTTTGTTACTTTTCTTCTGTCAATAATTATATCTGGTAATTGATTTGCAACTCTTTGAAAATGAATGATTTTTCAACCTCTTATTCACATTGATTGTTGCGGGGATCAAAGTAAGATAGAGTTGTTTCATTCCAAGAAATTTTACCTTGTGTATCAGGATGTAGTTTATCCTTTCCAAAGTTGGAAAAGTCATTTTATCAAAATAACAATCTGCAAAACGTGTAGTAAATAAATCATTCGTTAAAAGTTCAAGATACCTAATAATAGATGTTGAATCAAAACTCACATAAATCTCAAGTCTTCGTTGAGGACACATTTTAGTCTGTTGTGGGGGTGAAATAGGGACTTGTACAGCAGAACCAAAAACCCGTAGTTGAGAAATAGTAAGTTCATCACCAAATGTTAGTAGCAAATGTGAATATTGATAATATACAGTTGGTCTGATACGAACCAATGACGCAACATGTAATATGACATGACCCTAAACAGAAGCTGTGAGTTTTGTTTTCATAAGTAATGGTCTAGCAATAAGTTGTAGATGTTTAATAAATTACTCCACTTAACCATTTTGTGCAACCAAATGTTCAATAACAATCCCAATTGACATGCAATAATCATCAAATGCTTGTGATCTAAATTCACCAGTATTGTCAAAACAAAGTCTTGATTGAGTAATAGGGGNATTTTGTGTATGGACATGCGTAACCGAATGTTCAACAACAATCACAATTGACATGCAATAATCATCGAATGTTTGTGATTTAAATTCACCATCATTGTCAACACGAATAGTCTTGATTGAATAATTGGGGAATTGCACACGGAGTTTTATGATTTGAGCAAGTAGTCTAGCAAAAGCTAGATTCATAGTAGAAAGTAGGCAAACATGTGACCATCTAGTAAAAAAATAACTAATACCATAAAACAACGAAATTGTTCACATAGTGGGTATATTGGCTCACGTATATCTCCATGAATCCTTTCCAAAAAAGTTGAAGATTCCATATTGACCTTTGTAGCCAGAGGTCTAATGACTAATTTACCTTACGAACAAGTTACACATGAATAATCATTAGGTAAAAGAATCTTCTGGTTCTTTAAATGATGTCCATGTGAGTTGTTTAATATTCGATGCATCATTATATCTCTTGGATGTCTAAATCGAACATGCCAAAATATAAATTTTTTTAGATCAACGAACTTTGGTTCGTGGTAATATTTGATAAACAATTTTTTATAAATGTATAATACATGGCGGATGGGAATGCATGAAATTTTTATTTTATCTACTTTTGACCAGATACAAAAGAAATTATCTAAATATATTCTATATTATTTTTTTGCATTGTCTCAATGTGATATCCATTGTAACAGATATCTTTAAAACTAAGCAAATTTATTTTGGATTTGATAGAATAAAGTGCATCATCAATATATAATTTTGTATTATTTGGTAAAATAACACAAACTCTTTCGGAGCGTTCAACGATATTCGATGCACCTGATATCGTATTAACATTATTTTCTACTAACGTTAAGTCAAAAAAATATTTTTTACCTTAGAAAATAATATGTGTAGTTGCACTATCAATCAAAAAAAGTATCTTGACAATCCATCATGAATTTATAATAAAACATATATATTTCAAAAAAAAAACTTGAATTTAAATTCAAAAGAGTAAACATAATTCAATATTATGAAATTAACGATGCATAATAAAATTTCAATTTTTTTTTTGAAAAGTAAGAACATGTTTCAAATTGAATTTGTAAAACAAAAAGAAATACTAGAAAGTAAACTATTCTATATCTTTCGTCACACTACGCTAAATCGAGTGGTCAATATTCTCATTTGGATCAACAAAGAAATCAAAGACATTCAAATGACATCAATTGACCATCATAATTAGTAAAATTTGTCTTTACTTTTCCCTTTCTTTTAATTGATTTTTTGTAGAGATCTACAAGGTATTTTGTAGTACGACATGTACGTGCTCAATACCCTTTTATTCCACATCTAAAACAACTTTCTTCATACTCCTTTTTGGATGTGCTACTTTATTTTGTTTTGTATCTTTTGAAATTATTGTCTTGTTGCTGATAGTTTTGTTGATTATTATGTCCACTATTTATTCCATGTGCACGTCTGTGTCTACGTCCATGTCCACTTCCAAGTCCTTGTCTTGATATTGTATTTGCTTCAGGCAATGTAGTACTATTTGCTTCAGGCAATAGTACAAAACTAGTTGGACGTAACCCATAATTTTTCATCAACGGTTCATTATTTTGTTCAACCACAAGCTGGTAAGATATGAGTTTTGAGTACCTTTTGAAACCACGCTCATGATATTCCTGCTGCAGGAGCACATTTGATGCGTGAAAGGTGGAAAAAATTTTCTCCAACATATTTTCATCAGTTATTTTTTCTCCACACAATGTCAATTTTGAACATATTCTGAACAATTCAAAATTATACTTACTAACATGTTTGAAGTCCTGTGAACGAAGATGCATCAACTCATAACAGGCTTTGGGGAGGATTATAGTCTTCAGATGATCAAATCTTTTAGTTAATTTTTTTCAAAAAACCTGTGAGTATTTCTCTGTGAGATATTCAATTTTTAATCTATCGTGAGATGATGAAGGAAAATGGGTATTTTTGCATGATGTTGCAGGAATTTTCTGTTTCATTCTTTTATTGTCTCTTTGAGATAAGATGGATATCCATGACAAATTTTTTTGTTGGATATGTCAAGTGCAGCAAACTCAAGTCATGTCATGTTTGATTAGCTACACAATAAAGCAAAAAGAAACACAATTAATTTCGAAGAATATGATTAAATATCAAGTAATCAATATCAACATGATATAAGTTATGTATTCTCCTTCAGAGATAAACAATAATTTAAAATAATATGTTCTTCGAAACATGTGCTACTTCGGGAGCACATTATATTTTACTATTACTTCTTCAAGATAAATATATCAATTTCCTTCTATAATATTGAAAATTATAATTTATACTTTTTAGGAGCAAGTAATATTGTTCAAAAATATTAATTATAATGTTGTGCTATTTCAAAAGCAACAAAATGATATATTATCAATTTAGATTATATGAAGAAAAAATATCTAAAAATAATATAATCAGATTAGGAATACTAATTACTATGCAGACAAGATTTGAATTTGTATACAAAAGTTAATTATCAAACATGTATTAAGAAAAAAAAATTCGAACATGAATTGACTTCGACAAAAATTGATACAGGCTGCACAAATTATAGATGGCATGCTGATGATTACAGGCAAACAATTGAGATAAATTGAAGGTAACAAACATAATGATTACAAACGTGATGATTGACACAAATTAATGCACACAAATTGATACATACACTTTTTATATACATATGCATTAATGTACACAAACTGGTAAAAACAAATAAATTGCGACGGTGGCAAATACAAGAATCTAGTTACTCGTATGATTGTAAACACAAATTGTGACAAAAAATTAAAAAACACATAAATTATGTGTTATCCGCATAAAAAAAAAAAAGTCACATGTTCTCTAAACTTTGAAGAATTAACCTTTCGTGTTGCTAACGTGTTGTAAAAAAAAAAAAAAAAAGAGAGAAAAATAGAAGAAGGAATAAAAGTCAATAGATTTATGCGTATTATAATGGGAACAAAGCTCTATATTTATAGGGCATTATTAGAGATACAATTGTATTAATTTTTAGGGCTGTAAGGGTACAATTATCATTCATTAATAAATTTGCCATTTACATCACTTTATACATTTTCTATTAACTGAACATATTTAATTTGTAGTAATATAAAATTATTAATATCATATTGTAAATTAATAATATTACAATACTAGTTACAACCTGAATCTTGAAATAAGAATATTAATACTTGAATGTTGAAATTAGTACTTAAAAAAGCATGATTTTGCTTCTATAAAGGCACAAAAATAAACAATACCTCATATTAGAATATACCTTATTGAACACGTGTTCTCTTGTAGGAATTTATATGTTGTACTTTTACGAGTAGTTTCTGTACAACCAGCAAAAGTTTGGTTAAAACAGAAAATAAAAACCAAAGCTATGCAATGTTGACAAAAGATATTATATATAAAGAAGTTATTCTACAATAATATTTTTATTTTCTTCGCAAACACTGCTACACAATATTAACCATAGACATGGTTTATTGTACTTATATTAGCATTACAACCTCAAAATGCCATATCTTTAAGGTTATGGCATTTTAAATTTAAATTTTAAGAAGTCAAAACTTGTACTTTTATATATATATATATATATATATATATATATATATATATATATATATATATTTTAACACTTTTATGATATGGAGTTACAGTAAATTAGCATTCCAAGTGATATTTAGAAAATTGTCAAATATATTCACACCACAATTTTTAACAATTAGATTATATATATTTTTATTGCACGAAATGTTTATAACCTTTATACATTATCGCATTTATATCTCAAATTTTTTTCATCGCACTTTTATTCCAAATTAACATAAATTGTTTATGATTATAATTTCTCTCCAAAAAAATTTAAGATAAGAGTAAAAAGACCCATCTATCCATTATATTTTTAAATAAAACAAAAAAATAATAATGCAAAAATACGATTAAATAGTTGACCCTCATTTTAAAGTGCATTAACAATATATTTGAACGAAAATCATGATTAAGAACAAAATTTTCTGATCAATGTTAAAAATAAGAATGTGATGTGAAAAATATTAGAGAAATAAGTATGGTAATGAAAAATGTTATAATTAAAACATGATTTTATAAAAATAGAAAAAAATTTAACGCGAATATAATCGCCCTTAAAAGTTTATTGCGATAGGACGGTCAATAAGTAAGTGATTGAGTCGTGAAATTTAACATAATTAAAGCCCAAAAATATAATTTTAAATTAAAATGAAGTTCAATAATAAAATATATAAAGTAAAATTTAGGGATTTTATCCAACATTTCCAATGTACAGGATTATGGCGATTCAGTATCAAGCTTGCCATCTGCTCCCACTCGTTTCTGTTCCTCAAATTTCATCAAGCAACATCTATGCAACTTCTTCATCTGTTACAAGAAGGAAAGCTTTATCAATCTTTACATTTACAACGGTTTTCTCTGGACTAGCATTCTCCGATAGTTGCACTACAAATTACAGTTGGTCCAAAACTGCGATTTCAGATTTTGTAGAGCTCCCAAATTCCGGCGGAGTCAAGGCTCTGGACCTTCGTGTTGGGGACGGTGAGACGCCCGCTAATGGCGATAAGGTTTATCTTCTCCCGTTCGTGTTTTCTTATTTAATGTGACATTCATGTATTTCAAGTAAATTAGTATATGCTTCTTATGTTTTGAGTTGAAAAGGTTGCAATTCATTACTATGGAAGATTGGCTGCAAAGCAAGGGTGGCGCTTTGACTCGACGTATGACCATAAAGATGGAACCGGAGAACCAATTCCGTTTGAGTTCATCCTTGGTTCTGGCAAAGTAAGCCTTGACAACTCGTCAATTGATTCTATTAAGTGAATCTTTTAAAACCCTAATATTTCTGTGGATTTTCTTGCTGTAGTTTCTACTAATTGATTTATCAGCTAACTAAATTTTGTCTGATTGCAACCTGCGGAAATGGATATTATCATTCAATTGGTTGTGATTCCATATTGAAATGTGCTTTATTCTGTTCAATTTTTAGGGAAAAATGAATAACGTACTTGTATTTATGAGGTGCCCCTCACTATATTCGACCGGGTTAAACTTCTCTTGTTAGTTTCTTTTCCCTCTTTAGTCTTTCCGTTTCTTCCTGTTTTTGTGTGTGTATGGTGGTGTGTCTTACTAATTCTCCTCGATGCCAACAAGAAGAATGAACAATATGTTAATGCTACATAATCTCATTTTTCTTGGATGAAAATCTGTGGTTTGTAAACAACTGTAGTACTTTTGAACTGAAAGGTTGCTTGCTCTATTACATGTAGATAATTTCGATCTTTCACTGAATTTATTACCAATTAACGCAGGGCATTCCTTTTCCTGTCTGGACTAATGTAGGTCATATCGGGAATTGACACAGCACTAAGATCGATGAAAGTAGGTGGTATTCGTCGAGTCATTATCCCACCATCTGAAGGGTACCAAAACATGTCTCAAGAACCCATTCCGCCTAATGTATGTATCTTAACTCTTGTATTAGTTATGTTATAGCTAGTTTTGAGGATTTGGTTGAACAAAAACTCAAAAAGTGCTGTTGTCTGTCATAGATGTACCTGTGCCTGTTTAGTTATCCACTAGATGTCGTAAGGCTTGGCTTATTGTAGTACAGTGTAAGCATGCATTGACAAAGCTGACTATAGTTCTCCTACAACAGCAATACCAATCATATAGCTAAATGATCATACACTACTCGAGGAAAACAAATTTACAAGGAGAGTCTAATCCATATGGGGTTGGTTGAATCTCTTTCTGCAAAGATTCTATTTAATCCAAAAAAAAGATTTCATTGGTATACGAAAAGTAAGTACGGCGATTCTGAGACATTCCCTCCCATGCGAGATCAGAAAACAATTCAATCAACTAAAAGCAGCATAAGGAAACTGCTGCTGTATGGCAATGAGGATCTATGGCGGACACAAATAAAAGCAAGAATTTCAACAAAAACAAAGAGGCAGAGATGATAATATAAATAATATATATCAATGATTTATTAATGGGAAGAGAGCATGTTGCAATACTCAATTCACCGTTTACCGAGACATTTATTTGATTAAAAGTCGTTTAGCATTGTCCTAAGTGATCACTTTTATCTCACTCTTTGCTTCAGTTAGTCTATGTAGGATGATCTATAGCAAGGAAATTAACGTTGAACAGATTTTCTCTCTACCAAAAATAATGTGTAAATTGGAGTTAAGAAGGAGAAGGGTCCTAGAAACTAGAATGACCTTAATATCCTGATGGTGCCCTTTTTTTTATACTTTGTATGATTGATATCTTAATTAATTTCTTGGTTTCAGTTTTTCGATAGACAGAGACTCTTTACTACCATTTTCAATCCGACCCGTCTAGCCAACGGAGAAGGCTCAACACTAGGGACACTCATATTCGATATTGAGCTGGTTAGCATGAGGCATCAATGATCTTCCGAAATTCTGCATTGTCATAAGCCATATATGTATAGTTACTACACTTGATCAGTGATGACTTTATGTATAGTTCATTTGTGATTTATGATCTCGAAAATTGTCACATCCAATGTACGTAATGATAGCAGGTGCTAATTTATTGACCCCTACTATTTTAAAGTTTTTTTCCAATATGAGAGGACTTCATTTCAGTGTGTACTATGTAATAGGTGGTTTGCCTTCGATATACATAAGAAAACAAACTATTTATCTGTGAATGTGTTGGTTTTTGTTATTATAGTTTTGGCCATTAATTCACGTACATTGGAATGACCACGAGATTAGCCCTAAACCACTATTTACAGATTTGTTTCCTTCCGTTCTCATAAATATTGTCATTCTAAATCCATCTGTAGTAGACACTCGACAGAGTGTTGAGATTCATTGTTTCATTGGTCATTGCTTGTGTTGTTGTGTGTGTGTAGTTATGTTGTTCGTGCACTTATTTGATCAATGCTAAAAAAAATGCCCATCGTATTGGATCATGGAAAGAATAATTATATTTCGACTGTTCTAAGTTGATCAAATTTCTTGGCTGATAGTACCTAATCTCAACTAGCTTCAACTGCATAACTTTTTGCACGGATGTCATCCATTCCATCTCGTGTTGCAACTGGGTAGCAACACTAGCTCTTATATAAAAACTCGAGCTAAGAAGCGATAAATTGCTCGATATAGTGCTATTTGTGTCTTATTTATGGTTGCTATCTTGTTCCACTTGACAATCACACCCATCTAATTATAGGCTCGGTGGAAGAAACAGATTCATCCTACGTTAACAAATGATCTGATCACACAATTGGGTTCCCTCGAATTCTTACCGATCTAAAATTTCCGAAATAAAAATTACAACTATGCTATGTGTACAATGATTAGGGTGTTGTAAAAATTACAACACTCTCACTTTAGGGTGGGGTCCACTAATTAATTAATTAGTGGGCCCCATCCTAATGTGAAGGTGTTGTAATAATCATTGTACTTTTTTTTTTTTTTTTTTGGGTTCTAAAAACAACTGGGATTGGTCTTGATAAAATGATTGATGGCCCAAAGGCTGTGGATTGATTGGGGGAAAAGGAGCCCAATACCTACTTCCAAAAAGATTGAAGTTGTACTCCTTTTTAATCAAATTATTATTCACCCTATTTAACAGTACTTAATGAAATTACCTTCTTTACATTATAATAGAGGTGGGTATTTTAACCAGATCGAACCTCCCAAATTGGAATCGAAAGTTTTGGTCTAGTTTCATAAAAATAAATTAGGAATCGAAATCGAGAATTGACTTAGTCCGAGTCGGTTCTTGGTTCTTGAATTGGAATCATGGATACCCGAATTTGAAATTGAATATATCATTTTTATTAATTTTATACTTTTTACAATTTATTCATCTGGGTCTAATGAACTGACTCAACAAAAAGCAAGTTTGCAAGGCCCAAATTGTAAGTTTCCTAATCAATCATATTAATACATTTGAATAATTGAATTATATCTCTTTTATTCATAGTCATCCTTGATCGCACTTTATGGTCTGTCGCTCCCACAAATCCTTCTTAAGACGTCACACGCAAAACTACAGTCAGAATGGATGCTCTTATGCTAAATATTAGATGTTACTTGGTTGCATATTTGCATTGGATTAATAAAGTCTTGAATATGTATTTGTTGGCATTTTTTTTCTTCTAGATTTAATGAAAATTAATTTGTATTGTCAGCTCAAAATTTTTAACAGAAATATTATAGGTGGAATTGAACCCCGAACGAAAATATTATGGTTCGGTTTTGAGCTTGGTTCCAATAATTAAGTGGATCTGAATGATTTTATTTACGAAATACCTTAAGTGTAATGAGTGGTTTCGGGTATTGAAATACCCGGATCTAATCAAACGACGTCCAAGCCTACATTATATATAATCATTTGACAAACCTTAACATAATGTAATTACAAAATCAAATCCTAGCCATCATTTCGAGCTTCACTTTTCCACTAGCACCACTGCTTTTCGTCATCGAAAAACCACTTGATCACAACAAACACCACCACTACAGTCGATATCATGACTCCAACCAACCCTAACATTTGTGCCAAGAGGAACCAACTTCACATACCTTTAATCACCATCACCTACATCAGAACACCACCAATCAACTCATCATTCCCATCATCCCCATATTTCTCGCCTCCACGTTTCTTATTATATCTAGATTTGGATATAGATTTAAACGTAGTCTGAATCTAGATCTAGATGGGAATGCTGGTGGTGCGATAGTGGCGTAGAGTAGAAGTAGAAGTAGAAGAAGGGGATCTATACCACCACACATCTACACTTCCAACTTCACTCCAAAAATTATAAGATATTAATTTCACGGTTACAGACATGGCGACAGAGATAGAAGCGATGTTAGGGACTATTTGGCATGAAGATAGAGGCTGAAAAGGAAGTATATTTTGGTTGTGTAGTGGCCGATCCAGATCTAGATCAAAATCTAGATTATTTTTTGTTGGTGTATATGCGTGTAAATTGCAAACTATAATTTGATTGACTTAAACAAAATAGAATAAAATATACTTGGTGTTAAATTGTAGAAATGAAGAACGAAACAACGAAATTGTGAATCGAGACTAATGTTTAACACTATATCTTTAAGACGAATTTGCCCCCACCAAGGTGCTTACAGAGTCTTAGCTATAGTTTCCCAAGATATAATGGTTTTTCCTTTCAATAGAAGCACTTCAAACTTCCAGAAATCAACAAACTCGAAAATGAAACGAACCCACTTGAATAAATTTTTATGCAAGAAAACAATGATTTTGGAATTTTTTTGTGCAATGTAATCAAAGTATATGAATTAAAATGATTTTAGATCATCAAGGGTGTCTAACTTATAGAAGTTGAGGGGTTGAAACCAGAGAATCACGCTCTAAAATTCACGTGTTTCACGAAGAGACGCATCCCTTCAGACTGCTCACTACTACCCAACCTATCGCTCAAGCACCTTTTTCAGAAGGTTGGTTGCTCACTGCGTGCGAGGCTGCTGTTCAAGCAGTCGTGTTATATGGCCAGTTTTCCCTTTTTTCAACCTTGAGTTTGGATATCAATTTCTCATTCATTCGAAATTGGTTTTGTGAATCCAAATATACCATAATCATCTACTCGATGAGTAGAACAAGTTTAGTCGATCCATATGTACGAATTGACTATCGGAATCTATCCGAATACTTGGCCAAAGTTAATACAAAATCAACTTTTTATAAACCTAATACTAACAAATTCTTTAGGTAGATTTTGGTGGTGAGTAATGGTCGAGGTTCATATCTATTAGTAGTGACGTTGTAGTGGCTATGATCTAGATTTATTAGTGGTGGTGGTGTAGTGGCGAAAAGATTGGAAGAGGGTTGGATATAGAGTTGGCAAAGGTTATTTGACGTGAAGGTATATGGCAAGTGGTTTCAGATTATGGTGGCAGCGATGGCAAACGATGGTTTAGAGTGATTTCAAATGGGTAACATAATTTGTTATTTGTGTTTTGTGACGTTGGTATAGGGATGTGTTAATACTAAAACCTAGCTAATTAAACAATTTATCTCAATGATTCGTTTAAACCAGAATACGTCAATCAGTCAGAACTTCCTCTAAGCAGTTTTATGAACAGTTCTGGTTGGGATAACTTAACAGATTTGTATTCTACAAGATATAATTTATTACCAAATAAAATAAAGATGAATACCAGATTTAACGTGCGAACCCCTAAAAGAAACATCAACGTGCCCACATTCCACGGGTAAAATAATCCACTATCAAATAATCAAAAATACAATAGTTTCGGTTTTGTAATTTTTCAAAATTAATAAAAACAAACAAAATCAAGTAAAGAACAACTCACTCATTTTCTTTCTTCATTTGACTTATTGGGGAAGTGGAATCAAACCAACGGATATTGACTTTATCGCCACTTCATTATTGTATTCGGTCGCAACCACTTCTTAGATTCATGTCAAGTAGCATGATCTTTGAGTAGGATTATATCATTCATGCTCAGGTGTATTATCTTCAATTAGTGTTGAAGAACATAATTTTTGCTTTCATGTACTTCAACGAAACATCAACCAGTTAGAACTCATTGAAGATGGTTTAGAAGACTTCAGAACTTACTGTTGCAAGTTTGCTGGACATAGGCAGATTTTTCTCAAAGCATTCAAACATCCCTTAATGATTTTCTCTACTTATGTAGAGACTCCTCCAAAGCACAAACATGTCTTACATAAAATATGAAAGTTTTGCACGATAAGAATAATATAGAATATGTTTGATATGGTCAATGGTAAAATTAAAGAAAATTTTGATTAGTTAAAAGAATCATTCATTCATTTAATTATTTGACCAATCAAATCAGTCTAATAAGATAAATATGTATTTCTGTATATATATAGAATATGTTTAATATAGTCCTTAATTAAATTATGGAAAGTTTTGATTTGTTGAAACAATTTTCTTTCTTTTAATTAATTGACCGATTAAACATATTCAAGATGGTAAGTCTATGTTTCTGTATATGTTACTATAAGGTATGTAAAGATCGCACCTCGTTTAGGGTTTGAAAACCCTAACAATCGCAACTAAGAAATCTATTTACTTGTAGCACCTGTCAATCCTGACTAACGAACTTGCATGTTTGGATTGAAACCAATTGTACACGCTTCTTTTTTCACATGTATTGACATTTAAAAATCATCATTATAATTTAAGTAAGTCAATAAATAAATTATAAGTAAAATTATAAGATATATTTTATTTGCAATCTCCCCCTATAGCTTAGCTTAATTTCAAAAACATTTTTTTTATTTTTAATGTCACTTTTGTGACTGTGTGAATAGTGTTTGCAAAATAAAGTACATGAATTACTCTCCCTCACTTAGTTCTCTCAAGTAACACATAACTTCCTCCAACTTCATGAAATCAACCAATGTACCACATAGTATGTAAGCCAAACAAAAACTAAACAGATATGCAGCAACACAATATCAATATAATATAACACACCTGCAAAAATCGAGCGTCCTACATACTATAATTAGTGTTCATGTTCCATTATCACTACACATCAAAATCAAAAACGGTTACTCCCCATTTTTTGAAATTAACAGGCGCGACATATAAAGTAAAACAAATAGGCAAATAGTGAGACCAGAGAGTTAGAGTCACAATGATAGAACTATTCAATTAGTCAACTTCTTAGCTCGTAGAAGGTTGGTCGAGACTTACTGTCTAGAGTTTGGGTTCAATGTCTTTCTTGACTTCTTCAACTTTGTTAGACCCGACTCTTTCTTAAGCATGAGCAATAATAGCAGCATCATTGCTTAAGTTTAATGTGATAAGAGGTCATAACCTTGTCTCTTCTAAGCTGCATGAGTGGCACTGATTGGTACTAACGATAATTAATTTCCCCCTTACTCATACATGCCATCTATAATCTCAAAAATAGTTTGAAACTAAAAAATTTGAGATCAAATGCAATGAACACCTTTTCAATCAATAAAGTTGAACTGGCCTCATATTTCACCTAAATTTTGTTTCTAAACATTTTTGCTCAAATTTTCTTTTTTTGAAATGGATACTAGAGTTTATTGTCAAGTTTAGACTTTTGATCAGAAAATTTACGAAAAAACCAACACGTGTCAATTACACAGAAAAATGGAAATTTACAAAAAAAAAAAAAAATATCAATCACAATATTTTTAGACAAATTTCACAATCAGATCAATTTCATAATCAGCTTAAAATTCTCATGATAACATAAATATCCATTCAGATGTTTGCTCATAATTAATTCAATTAATTTATCATATTTAATAGTGAGTGTATGATATGACCATTTAGATATAATTTAATTATGATTCATGTCCAAACCAGAATTGACACTTGTAGTGACAACATGCAAATGTGTGTTTCCAACCAGCCATATCTAAAATTGTTCTTGTAAAATTATAAATATGTGCGTGCCAAACTTGAGCATCTCTATATGTATATATATATATATTTTTTTTTTTTCTTTTTCTTTTTCTTTTTCATGTTCATATGATGACTTTTTCTACATTATTTACTTCTTAGTCTTTTCAATTCATGGAATTAACTTTTACACAGCCGTTAAGGTAGATTTCCTCTCATGATTTATACTCATTATCAAGGACATCTTCACTCAACGATGGTAGTAGCCCTTTTCTCCAATGAACTTGTCTATTTACACAATAACATATTATGGTACAGAGAGACATAGATGCTAATCATAGACCTACACTCAAAATATTTATCACTTTAATATGGCAACCTATTTAGTAAATGGTCACAACAATATAGTCACAATATCCTAATAGAGTACTTATCTGACAATATTTTTCCATAATTTGAAGTAAGCGCACCACACTAATTGAATATTTTAAATTTATCTCAATAATGTCAAGCCAACCAGAAATACACAATATGTGGCAATTGTAAGAAAAATCTCAATTTTTTTTTTTTGTTTTTATATAAATAAATGCTACCTCTTGCACACAAAGTAAATTTAAAAAATAAAATAATAAAAGATATAGATTAAATTGATTTAATGCATCATACACATGTCTACGACTTTTCACACAGTTTCAAAACTAACAATATCTAAAGTCTTAGTAAACAAATCAGCCAGTTGTCCTTCAGTATTTATGTATTCTAAGACAACTACATTCCTTTCAACAAATTCCCCGATGAAGTGATGTCTAATGCCTGTGTGCTTAGTTCTAGAATGTTGAACATTATTCTTAGAGATATTAATCACACTGGTATCGTCACAAAACATGGTAATAGTCTTGTTCTTGCTTAACCAAAAGATGAGATTATTACTCATGTGGAGACAACTTCCAATGTATTTTTCCTTTCATCTATATTTCAAGCCGAGTCCACTGTTTGGGGCTCAATATATTATGTATAACACACATTCCCAAGTTTAGTGGCAAGTTTCCTTCTAGTCATTATTTCATCTTCAATGTCTGAGAGGATGTTATCTAGTGGATGAGTCTTTTGAATTCAGGTAGGGGCTATCTTTTGTTCTACAGTTCACGGTTTTTCTCTGGTAGGTCAACACCTCCAGTACCGAGTGTAGGATCCTCACAACTTAGAAACGACGGTTCTATCTGACTGTTACTCCCTGAATTTGTGTCACGATTTTCCTAAATGTTCTTATCTTCAATCCGTTCTTCCAAATTATAAATCTCATGTTCTTGCAGATAAGAAGAAAAATCATCAATACCATCAATTTAATATTAATAGACTCAATAATGTTTGAGTCCATATGTTGTAGATCATATACGTCCGACTATTTTCAGAATAGCCAATAAATACTCCCTTATCACTTTTAGGATCATATTTTTCCAAGTGTTCCCTGTCATTTATTACATAGCACTTAATTCCAAAAGCGTGGAACGCTTGAGGTTTGGTTTCTTCATTTCTAGATCTCATAGAGAATTTGTAGGGTACATGTTCTCAAAGACACATGATTTAGATTATAACATGCAGCATTAACTGTTTCATCCCATAATTTAACAGGTACTTTTTTACTGTTCAATATTACTCTAGCCATCTCTTGTAAAGACCTATTCTTCATGTCCATCACACCATTTTGTTTAGGAGTCTTAGAAGTAGAAAACTCATGAGAGATGCCATACTCTTCATAAAATCTGGAAAAGCTGGCATTTTAAAAATGCCTTATAGCGAGCACTCCTAATTCTTACAATTTTAGTCCCCTCAAATTGTTTTTCAGTGGTCAATATTTTATATATAAATGTGAATTTTTATATAAAAAAAAACATCAAATTTCTCTCTTAAGAAGTTTACCTAAGTGTATCTAGAGAAATCATCAACAACCACATAAATATATGTTTTACCACCAAAGCTTTCAGTTTGAGTTGGCCCCCATCAAATCCATATGTAGCAATTCAAAACAGTAAGGGATAGCACAAAACTGATCTTGTTTATGTGAAATTCTAGTTTGTTTAATTTTCTGGCATAAACCACACACACCTTTAGATTTTTCTGTGAGTTTCGAAATTCATCTTACAGTATTTAGCCTGCTAAGTTTGACTAAATAAATTTATAAACAACGTTAACAACATAGCAATTAAGGCCAATTTTTCGTACCCAAATCCTTATTCTAGCCTTAGAATTTTGCTTGAAGGTGTTAGCAAGAAAGTTACCTCTTTTAGTGTGATTCGATTTTCTCTATGTTAAACAGTGGTGCAAATAGTGTCTATACTGACCACAAACACTATATCTGATCGTGTGATATAAATTACACATATGAATTTTACCTATTTACCTGATCCTTTATCTAAACCAAGTTTTTTGAGGTAGTCAGAACCTGCTATGGAGTGTCTATCAGTAGAACTGTCCTGCTGGTGGTAGGTCTGTCTGGCACTATGATAGCAAATTCATATGACTTCATTTTTAAATTTTTAAATCCTACTACTGCTTTAACGAACTTCAATCGGGTGGATTCTTTCTCTTTTCCTTTACCTTCATTACCTAAGCCTTCTTTGATGTTTGCCATAGTTGAGAACTTCATTTAGGTAGGCAGATCCAATGGTCAACTGTCTAACTCTTTCCTTGGAGTGGTCTAGTTCAACCAGGAATTCCAAGATTTGATTTTCTTTCTTTGCTATGCATTTGGTGAGATTTCTTTTTCAACAACAATTACATCTCTTTCTTTTTCACCGAACTCTATCTTAGCATAAATAGTGGTATTTATTTCTTGTTCAGTTGCCAAATGTTCTTTCAAGATGCTACATTCTGACATACATTGTTGGTTCTAGCCGAGTCTGTATTTAGTAGGTTTTGACCTATAGGCCACAGTTGTGACGAATTAGCATCAGACTGAATGTTGACAATTAGAGATGTTACCGATTTTCGTCTGTTTTGTCATCCTCATCAGAATCCGATTCTCTTTCATCTTCTTCACTCCATGTGATTTTCATAGCCTTCTTTGTACTAAACTTTTTCAGTGCATTGGCACACTCAGATGCTATATGCAAATATCCCTCACATTCATGACATTGAATGGGATTTTGAATTTGGCCATGAATTGTTGAGGAACTTCTTCTTTTGTTGAGGTTGAAACTTTGTATTGTTTCTTTTTTATTGTTCCTTAAGAACTTCTTTAATTGTTTGGTGAGCATGGCCATAGGCTCATCGCCGTCACTTTCATTTTTCTCCTCTTCTATCTCAACCTGCTTGACTTTAAATAAAATTCCCGATTCTTTTTCATTCTTTCTCCTATGAGATGCAACTCATAAGTCATGAAAGACCTTGTCGATTCTTCCACTTTCATGCTTTCTACGTCCTTACTTTCCTCGATAGCAGTTACCTTGGAGTGGAACCTATCTAGTAATGATTGAGAATTTTTTTTCACAATTTTTCTTCTGAGTATTTCTTTCCCAAGGTGTAGGCCAAGTTGGTCATGTCACTTAGTTGTTCATAAATATCTTTGAAGTGCTCATAATCTCTCATGGTTAATTACTCATATTCAAGTGTCAACATTTGGAGTTTAGAGGACTTAACAATTGAAGTTCCTTTATGAGCAACTTGCAATATGTCACAAGCATCTTTTGCCACTTTACATATTGAAATCAAATGAAATTGATTAACATCAATGAATGAAAAAAATAGCATTTAGAGTTTTAGAATACTATGGTGAGAGTTTCATAGTCATACATGATTGAGTGCCATGTTTTTTCATCTAAAGATTGGATATAAACTTGCATTCTTATTTCCCAACACGAATAATTAATCCCATCTAAGACATGAGATCTAAATGGCACTCCATCCATTTCTACGTATTATGTAGATCTCATTTTTTTAAAAGTGAACCTAATCTGATACCAATTGTTAACACTAAAATCAAGTTAATTAAATAATTTGTCTTAATTATTTGTTTGAGCCAGAATACACATATTAGTTAAAACTTCCTACAAACAGTTTTACGCACAGTTCTGACTAGGACAGCTTAACAGATTTGTATTCTACAAGATATAATTTATTGCAAAATGAATAAAGATGAACACCAGATATAACATGGTAAACCTCTAAGGGAAACATCCATGAGTTCCCATGCCATAGGTAAAATAATTCACTATCAAATAAAAAATACAATAGTTTCGATTTTTTAATTTTGCAAAATTAATAAAAATAATCAAAAGCAAATAAAGAATGACTCACTCGTTTTCTTTCTTCTTTTAACTTGTTGGAGAAGTAGAATCAAACCCTCCGATCTTGACTTTATTACCAGTTCAGTATTGTATTCAACTGCAACTACTTCTTGGATTAAGATTCATCAATCTTAACTTACTTCAAATAACCTAATCTTTGAGTATGATTATATAATTCACGCTCAAGTGTGTTATCTTCAATTACTACTGAATAACACGGTTTTTGCTTTGAGGCACTTTAATGGAACATTAGCAGGTTAGAACTCACTAGAGATGATCAGAAAACTTCAAAACTTACTGTTGCAGGTTCGCTCGACATAGGCAATTTTTTCTTAAAGTATTCAAACATCTCTTAATGTTTTTCTCTACTTAGATAGAGACTCCTCCAAAACACGAACGTATCTTAAAATATGAAAGTTTTGCATAATAAGAATAATATAGAATACGTTTAATATAGTCAATAATTAAATCAAGGAAATTTTTGATTTGTTAAAACAATATTTCCTTCGTTTAATTATTTGACTATTTAAACATGTCCAAGATGATAAGTCTATGTTCCTGTATATACTGCTATAAAGTAGGTAAAGATTGCACCTCATTTAGGATTTGAAATCCCTTAAAAATTGCAGCCAAGAAATATGCTTACAAGTAGCATCCAATCAGTATTGACTGGCTGGGATACCTGTTTGGTATGAAACCAATTGTACACATTTTATTTTATTTTTGTGCGCCTGTTTTGATGTTTAAAAGCCATATAATTTAAGTAAGCCAATAAATAGATAATAAGTAAAAATATAAGATATATTTTACTTACAAGATGGCTTCAAACATGTAACATTACTTGTATTCTGATTGTGGGGTGGATTTAGAAAGATAATATATTATGTTACTTATGTTTCATAGTAGGGGTGGCAGGCAATGGTGTAGGATGTTTCAGATGAGTAATATAAGTGTTACTCAAGTTTTGTGGTGGTAGTAAGTAGTTTCATGTGTAACAAAATGTTTTACCCATGTTTTGAGGTGGTGGTTACAGACGGCGATGTAAGGGCGGTGATGGTTTTGCTTGGTATAGGTATTCATCATGTAACTTATAAAATTAGAAAAAAAAATAAGGGTAATATAAGGTCATACAACATGTTACCTTCGTAAAATGTTGATTTTTAATAAAAGCAATATATGGTAACACATTATGTTACTCATGCAAAATAATTATTTTTTAAATAAAATATAAAATATGAAATATAGCAATACAATATATTATCAGTGTCAAGATGTTCTGACATTAAAAATATTGAAATATTATTTTTTGTTGAAAAGGATGAATATTAAGTTTAAGTGAAAACGAAGTATTTTTAAAAAATTATAAAAGGTGATAAATTGTAAACAATAAAATTTTGGGCTTCTGTGATCTGTCTAGTTTCCCCAATGATTAATCTTTAATAAGGTTGGGGTGACATTAGATCAATCCATAACCACGAGCTCAACTTATGGAGACGAGCAGAGCTCGAACTCGACTTGTGCTCAAAATTCTTGCTGAACTCGGCCATAAGCTAGTGGGTTTGGGTCGAGCCGAATCGGCAAACAAGCACATTTATTTATTTTTTTTTTTTTGAAAACCTCCTTTTTTTGAACTTGAGCTAGTGTGATGGAGTTAATCATGTATGCAAACAACTTTTTTACGTGTACAATTTTTTTAAAAAGTGAATAATATTAAAGAAAATAACAAATTATGACGAACTCAAATATCGTTTACATGATCAAATAATATTTGTCCATATTGATCTTCGTTTTTGGTACTCTGTGGCTTCCCAATCACTTATAAATATTATGTTTTATTTGTGTCTAGTTCTTTACTGAGGCAAAACCCTAACGCATTTGCTTAAAGTAGACTCTAATGCTACAATACTAATTGGATTTGTTACTAGATCACGTGCTATATGAAAAACAATTGGATATTAATATTCGTTAGTTCTAAAAAATTTAATTAAGCCTAAACTTATTGCAATCTATCTACTCTACCATTGTTCGCATGTTCGTGAATAAAATATCTAGCTACTGATATTCCACTTGCACCTACATTCAATATACTTTAGTTGGAGGAAGAAGATGAAGTTACCAGAATATGTATTGATTTTACTAGTACTATACATTGTTAATAATAATGCCGACACGGGTTTATCTACTGACAGCACATTAGCGCTAGACATATACAAGGGTGGTCATCTGACATTGATACCAGTTTTTTGGACATATATTTCATACATTTGATATAAATAACTCTATATTACGATGTGTAATTGGAGTTTCAAAATTTACTGCATTTGAGATTTCGTCTATAAGAATTTCTACCCTCTAAATATAATTGAGGTCCATTACATAAGCTAAAAATAATAATATAGGTAAAATATTTCTAATATTTTCTACATTTTTATTTCCATCACAACTAATATATCACTAAAAATGAAATATGTCCTATAATTTCTGAAATTCAATGCAATAAAGCATAGATGAGAAAAACTTTAGGACTAATAGGATATTCATTAGTCGATTCAAAAAAAAAAAAAGTTTCAAAAATCTTCTCACTTTAAAATGCAACTTTTCAATCATAACCTTAATTTTCTGGGTCGGGAGTTGTAAAATTTAATAATAAGATCTTCTTGTCCTTCACAAGAATTTAGCAAAAGGTAAGTTAAGTTCCATCTATGATCTGCTTCGATGACAAATCTTTTGTCTTCCCTTTTGAGTTCATTACAAAATTCTTCACATACTTTTTTTTACTAGGTGATGTTATAATAAAGATTAGCTTGTTCCTAATTATGTCAATATGGTCGCTAATAAATTTTAACCTATCTTGCGCAACTAGATTAAAAATATGTCAAGCACAATGAAGATGAAAAAGAATACCACCAAAATTGGGATTCATAGCTCAAGCTAATTTATCAAATTTGTTTTATTAATAGTTGATTTGTCAAATGTAAAACTAAAAAAAAAAAAAAATTCTCAAATAGAAAATCTTTAATAATATTCATTAAAGAATTAAAAGTGTTGGAAAACTATTTAATTTGTCATGTGGGCCGACTATATAATTAATTGTGTATAAAAGCTATCTTAAAGTTAAGCCCAAACTTAAAGTGATCTAATAAAGAATTAAGTAATTGAGTTTTGGGTATCTAAATAAAGTGTGGGCCGGATTATATGTGTAAAGACCGGATTCATTAGGATTTGTATTTGACGATGTGTCAAATACATATGGAATTATATAT